>ML274873.1:0-19054 GCA_005239495.1 Nicotiana undulata | reverse complement strand
TTCCCATGCACAAGGTAGGAGAGGTTGGACTGCTTGTGCCTAAAACAAGACTAGACTACAATGAGGCCGATAGAAAAGCTGTGGAAAAGAACTATCGTGCTAAGAAAATTCTAGTATGTGGAATAGGGCCGGATGAATACAATAGAATCTCCGCTTGTCAAACTGCGAAAGAAATCTGGCAAGCCCTGCAAACAGCCCATGAAGGAACAACGCAAGTAAAGCAATCTAAGATAGACATGCTCACCACCGAGTATGAGTTGTTCAAGATGAAGGAAGAAGAAAATATACAAGACTTGCACACTAGGTTCACTTCCATCATCAACGAGTTACACTCTCTAGGAGAGATCATTCCCAGGAATAAACTGGTGCGAAAAATTCTGAGCGTTCTGCCCAGCTCATGGGAAAGCAAGGTCAATGCCATTACGGAGGCCAATGATCTGCAAACTCTCACTATGGATGAGTTAATCGAAAATCTAAGGACTTACGAAATGAAGAAGAAGAAGGACAGCGAAATAAAGGAACCCAAAAAGGAGAAGAACCTGGTACTTCAGGCTGAAAAGCAGGAGTCAAGTGAGGAAGAGCACGACATGGCTTATCTCACCAAGAGATTTCAGAAAATGGTTCGACGAAATGGTGGAATACCAAATAGAGGCAGTGCAAGCAGGCCCAGGAACCATGATTTGTGTTACAAGTGTGGAAAGCCTGGTCACTTCATAAAGGACTGCCCACTCTTGAAACAAGACAACTATAAGTACAACGCTGACAAAGGTGCAAAGAGGAACCAGGTTCCTGACAACAGATTCAGCAGAAAAAATGCAGCTGACAATGTTGTAAGGCAAGCTCTTGCTGCCTGGGGGGACTCATCCAGTGAATCAGACGAGGAACCTGAAGCTGAAAATAGTTCAATGGTGGTGGTTGACAACAAGGCAAAGGACTGCGACTCACTGTTCGCTCTCATGGCACACTCAGATGGAGAAGAAGAAGATGATGCAGATGAGGTAAATTTCAGGGACGTTTAGAGAAATCTGAAGTCCTACTCTCCCAAAAAGTTATTATCATTATCTAATGTTCTCATTGACGCATATTATGCCTTAAATGAGGATAAGGAACTTCTGACCACTGAGCTAGGAGAAATAGAACAAGCCAAGGACGACTTACTAAAAGTAATAGATGACTTAAGAGTGAAAAATGAAGAACTAATGAATGATAGCAGTAGGATGAATGGAAGAATAGGAACTGTGGAAAGGGAGAGAAATGAACTTAAGAATAAAGTCTGTCATCTAGAAGAGACAATAGGGAAGGGCAAACTAGAACCAGGTACACTTAATGTAGATAAAGGGAAGGAAGTAGCCTGTGAAAAATATCTAAAGATGGAGAAGGATTTAAATGAAGCAAAAACTAAACTGNGATAACTGGCTGTGTACCCACTGTGGGAACAATGGACACTTTAAAGGAAGTTGTCCAGCCAGAGATCAATCTGTCCTAAAAAATAAAGCCTTTGTGATCAAAAGTAAACCTGAGCAGGGAGCTGGTCCCAACAGGAAATGCAAACTCCTAACTGCTTGGGCTAAAGCAATCCTTATTCACCCATTCCCAAATTACAAGGGACCCAAACTCGTTTGGGTTCCTAAATTTAATCATTAACTCAAATGTGCAGGGTTCAGTGAGAGAAAGCAGACTACAATGGATCATGGACAGTGGATGCTTGAAACACATGACTGGAAACACTTCAGATTTTCTCTCATTGAAGGCCCTGCAGGGAGGGGATGTGTCCTGTGGAAATGGAAAGAAAGGATACATCCGTGGTGTTGGAAATGTTGGAAGCATGAGCTTCATCAGTTTGAAAGAAATAAAGTTTGACACTTGGTTCCTCGACCCTCAGGAAGAATCATCATAGGAACCATGTGGGTATTCAGGAACGAGCTGGATGAAAATGGAAAAACGACTCGAAACAAAGCAAGGTTGGTGGTTCAAGGGTACAATCAAGAAGAAGGGATTGATTATGATGAGACATTCGCACCAGTTGCACGCATGGAATCCATTCAAATTCTCATTGCCTTTGTATCGCATATGGAATTCACCTTGTTCCAAATGGATGTAAAAAGTGCCTTCTTAAAATGGCTATCTCAAAGAAGAGGTCTATGTCAGGCAACCTCCTGGATTTGAAAGTCATATACACCCTGAATATGTTTTCAAATTGGACAAGGCACTGTATGGATTGAAGCAAGCCCCTCGAGCTTGGTATGAAAGATTGTCTAAGCTTCTACTTGACAACGGCTTTACTAGAGGGAAGATAGACAACACCCTGTTCCTAAGGAAAAGAGGAAGGAATCTGCTCATTGTCCAGGTGTATGTGGATGATATCATTTTTGGTGCCACTGCTGATTCACTGTGTAAAGAATTTGCAACACTCATGGGCAGTGAGTTCGAGATGAGCATGATGGGGGACCTGAACTTCCTCTTGGGTCTTCAAGTCAAATAGTCTGTCAAGGGTACGTGCATTAGCCAACAACAGTACATCAAGGAGCTGCTCAAGAAAGTTTGACATGGAGGACTCCAAAGTTATTGACACACCAATTGCTGTGGCTACCAAACTCGACATGGATGATGCTGGAATTCCTATAAATCAAACCATGTATAGAGGGATCATTGGATCACTTCTTTACCTCACAACGAGCAGACCAGACATAGTCTTCAGCGTGGACTCGTGTGCAAGATTCCAATCCAGCCCAAAGGAGTCTCACTTGAAGGCTGCAAAGAGAATCCTGTGCTATCTCAAAGGCACACAGGACCTGGTTATCCCTCAGGTGACAATTTCAATCTTGTCGGTTAGGCTGATGCTGATTATGCAGGTTATCTAGTAGACATGAAGAGCACTTATGGAATGGCTCATTTTCTTGGATCATGCTTGATATCCTGGGGAACAAGAAAGCAAAACTCAGTGGCTCTATCTACAGCAGAAGCAGAGTATGTTGCAGCTGCCTCCTGCTGTTCACCACTACTGTGGATCAAACAACAGCTGGAGGACTTTGGTGTTTTTATTGACAACATTCCCCTCCTCTGTGACAACACAAGTGCACTCAACATGGCAAAAAATCCTGTTCAGCATAAAAGGACCAAGCACATTGATGTGCGACATCACTTCCTCAGGGATAATGTTGAGAAGGGGCACATATGCATGAGATTCTGCTGCACTGAAGATCAAATAGCTGACATCTTCACCAAAGCTCTTGGTAGAGAACACTTTGAAAAGAACAGATTGGCTCTGGAATGCTGAAACCCAATCAGGGACCTGGTTCTCCTAAGGCTCACATGTTTTACACATGGTATAACACATTTAGGTGTTTTCCTAATAAAGTCTAACTCACTTCTATACCGTTGCAGGTAGACACGCATGGTGGTTATAGAACTTTATGAAGTGGCACTGTAGACTATGGGATGACTGATGTATATACTTTTGAAAATAAAACGAGATGGTCTGGAACCTGGTCATGCAGCTCAGGTCAGTGGTTACATGCTTTACAATTCCTGCTTTTCAAAAAGAAAGTGCTACATTAATTATAGACTGCCACAACACTCTCTCTCCACTGTGTCATCTGAGACTATCGATCACGTCAAACGTCCCACCTCTCAGACTTCCTACACGTTCTCCCACCTCTCTCCAACCGCCAAACTGACCCGTTTCCTCTTCCCTCCTATTCTACAAAAAACCCTTGTCTCTCACCTTCTCCTTCACACTTGCTCTCCTCATTTTAAAACCCTTGCATTTTTCTTCTTTCCTCACTCAACAATGGCATCTCAAGCTGAAAATATATCTTCTCCCATCGCTACTCCCAGCGACGAAACCCCCCGTGAAATCCCAGTCTCCATTCATGAACGAGAACCATTTCCAGTTGTTGAAGGGCCCTCTTCCGAACTGGGACTCTCATCGGAACCCGCTAAATCAGAAGCTTCTCTTTCAACCTCACACCCTCATCCCTCCTCCCTCCTCACCAAAAACTCCTTTCAACTCAGTCCCTCTCACTTCTCAGCCTTATTTGGAGCTTCAGGTCAAAGAGGCTGCTGAAAACATTATTGCCATCAACTCTGCTTCTGAGACTCATGAGGTTGTTGTGTCTACCCTTGAGGAGGTTGGGGTCATGGTTCCCCTTGAGGCTACTCAGCCTGAACCTTCACCCTCGTATCCTGATGAGGGAACTGGTCCATCCTCCCCAAGGGAGCTAAGGTTTGTTTTCTATACCCCTCCTCTAGAGTCTATTCCTCCTGTGCCTATTGATGATAAGGATGATCTGGCCCTAAGTGCGCAATTCAAACTTCGCACTGCACCTCTCACTACTGTTTCTACTGAGAAGAGGCCCTCCACACGCCTCCAAAAGAAAGAAGCTGAGACTCAGGCTCTGGAGAAAAGTAAGAAAACAAACAAGTCTAAAAGAAAGCGTCTTTTACAAGAGGGTGAGAGTGCTGTGGACAAGCGTATTCCTGTTGTGGAAGTAGATGAGGGAACTCCAGAGGAACCTGGTTCTCTAGTTCCTCGGAAGAAGGCTGTAGCAAAGAAAAGTGTGAAGTTTGTTGATGAAAAGCTGGATGAGTCAGTTTCGAAGGGTGTTAGTAGAGAAGCAAGTGGTACCAAATCAGCAAGCTCCAAGGGTAAATCTGCTACGAGGTCTGGAAAGAGGAAGCGCAGGGCTATCACAGGAGAACCTGCGAAAACATCTAGTGAAATGGAAGCCGCATTATGGAAGGAAAATGTTCAAAAACAAAAAGTGCTGTCAGGGCGCACAATTGATCCTGACATTTTGGACATGCCTGGGATGAGCCAACTCATGGCTACCTAGAATTTCAAAAGTGGGATTGTCTTCTGAGGGTGAGTTCTCCTAAAGTTTATGACGAACAGTTTAGGGAGTTTTATACTACTTTTCTTTGTCCTGTTGAGAACCATGGCTGTGTCATTGTTGGGAAGGTGGATATATTGTTTGATGATTCGAGTTTGGGGGAGATTTTGGGTGTTCCATCTGAAGGGCTGGCCTCCTTTGATACAACCAAAGGAGCGTGCAGTCACAACTTTAAAAGGGCTATCATGAAGCCAGCTGCCTTACAACATGGGGACCGGGTATACAAGAAGTCGATGCTGCCAATGTACCAGTTGCTGTTCGAAATGGTTAACAAGGTCCTATTACCCATATCTGAAAGACGACATGTGGCGTCCCTATCTGATCTTATGCTTATGGAAGCTCTGGACAACAACACCCCTGTGAATCTACCTGCTCTCATGATTAATCATATGCATAAGGTAGTGTCCATGAAAGATGGAAATCATGGTCTTCCATATGGGTTCTTCTTGACAAAGTTGTTCAAGGCCTTCAACGTACCACTAGGGACTCCGCTTGTGGGCACTCACAAGCAATGTTTCACAAAATTGACCTTAGAGGAGTGTGAATGCATTGAGAAGGCAGGGGGTAGCAATTCCATGATCTCACAGCTGATCAATGGCCTGAATAATGCTCAGGAAACCATTCGGCGGTTGAAAGCTCAGCTCGCACTCAAGGAGGTGTCAGGCGTTACCGCTCAGGAACCTGGTTCGCTCTCTGCTGAAGAAGCGTCTCGCCTGACCAAGGAGAATGCAGACCTTAAGGCTCAAGTTGACAATATGAAGGAAAGGCTTATTCAAGAACAGTCCTCTGCGAATGCCCGCATGGACTTAGTTCTTCGTACTCTAACTGCTTCTATCCTTCCTCCTCCCTCCTCTAGTGCCCCTTAGGTGTCCCTCTCTCTCTCAGTCCAGTATATGTTGTGGTGGTTATCTATATGTTTTTGTTGAATTTTGTTTGTTGGTAGGAAATTGGATTCCATGTAACTGCTCCCATCTTGAAAATCCAAACAAAAGTCCACTGCCTCCGGGCAAGGACTTCTCTATGTATATATTGTTTGGGATCTATGAATGAATCAGTCCTTCTCTATTTTGCCTGATGCTTACTTGCATTTTGTTCTGTTTTTACCATGAATGTGTGCACACATGGGGCATGAGTTAACTTTTGTGGACTTCCTATATGTCTTTGCCTATGTCTGACTTTTTGTGATGCCAAAAGGGGGAAAAATTGAAATTGGGAATTTGAAAGCACATCGTTAGGGGGAATTTTCTTCTGCTTAAATTCTTTTTCTAACGATTCTTGCTGTTAATGGGCACATTGATAGGGGGAACATGATTGGGAACCGTTTGCTTATATGTTGTGCTGTTCTAAGCTTTCAAGTTGTAAAAAGTTTGTCATCATCAAAAAGGGGGAAATTGATGAGTTGTAGTTTGTTTTGATGATATAACAAACTTTATTTGTAAAGAACCAGGTCAATATTAAACTAGCAGCATCACAAAGTCATCCATGCGTCTTGAAACTTCAGCTCATGTGAACGTCGGCTCATGCAAAGATGCGATAAAGAAAAACCAGCTGAGGGACCTGATCCCTTACCACACCCCAGCAGCAGGATCGAGAGATGGGACATCGATGGAAGATGTGACAACTTAGGTAACTGCTGCACTGTTCACGCTACAGTGTAGCAACAGTACAACAGTCATTTTCTGATGGTTGAGGCTCTTTACCTCAAGGATATTGGACATCCTTCTTGGGAAAATGCAAGGCTTGATAATATCAAAAGGATGAACAATAACATTTGCAACTCAAGCTTTTTGAAAAAAAGAAATACTCAAGCATTAAGTGCTCTCAAGCATTAAATACTCAAGAGCTTCAAGAGCAAGAAGACAACTCCACTAAGGTCTACAAACATGCTCATCAAGTATTGATAATGTCCTTAGTTGAGTTGTAATCTTGTATTTTGTTTTTATTGTATCCTACTAGATTTTGTAGAAGCAACTAAGTAGGAATATTTTTCATTCTTTATTCTCTTCATCTCACTGTAACTAAAGGTAGTCATGAGTCAAAGTCTTTGTAACTAGAGAGTAATAGTGCTTACAAGTTAGTGTGTCAAAGTCTTTGTAAGGTTGCCTTTCAAAGTGGCTTGTATTAGTATAGATTACAAGTTAGTGAAGTTGAAATCCTACAAGTGTAGGTCGTGGTTTTTGTCCCCTTGAGTGGGATGTTTCCACGTAAAAATCCGCTGTCTCCTTGTGCACTTCGTCTAGCTCATAACTCTGTGGAAACTGGTAGAGGACCAGGTACCTCTACTGTTTGGTGGACCCCTACAAACTAACATAGCTCAATCAAAGGACTCAAGCTAATGTGAGCTTTATGACTTCAGAAGATAAAGAATCAATCCAGGGACTTGATCCCTTTGGGTTTCCCTGACAACAATACGAAGTCAATTTTCTACGGCTGGAAAGTGACTGCCTGCATTGTACATGCAAACAGTGCCGCAAAATGCATCAATCACTTCTCATTGGGAAGGACCTTGTACCAACCAAGTAATTACATCATTCAAGTGATGTCATCCAAGTTGTATTAACAAGAAACATTACAACAAAACATCTCTTGAACGCTTGGGAATTCATTCAAGCACTCCAAGATCTGATAATCAAGCATTTAATTCACAAGTGTATCAAGAACAAAGTACAACACCACTAGGGACGAGTTCCTACAACAAGTCTCTTGTATGTCCTTGTTGAGTTGTAACTTTGTATTTGTTCTTCATTGTAATTCCTACTTTGCTTATCTAGAAGTATTAATTAGGAACCTCTGAAAAGCATAAACCTTTAGTGTTTGTGTCATGACTAGAGTTAGTCATGAGTTGAAGTCTTTATAATAGGTGTATTGCAAAGTGGCTTGTAATAGCTATATTACGATTTAGTGAGGGATTAAGAATTTAATTCCTAGGTTGCATAGGTTGTAATCTAAAGATTTCTCATAGTGATGTTGAAATCCTACCAGTGTAGGTCGTGGGTTTTTGATCCCCTTGAGCAAGGAGTTTTCCACGTAAAATCCCTTGTGTCATTTACTTACTGTTGCATTAGCTAGTTCTGTGAAAACTGTTATAGGACCAGGTCTCTATACAATTTGGTGGACTTATATACTCTATCAATTGGTATCAGAATGGGTTCTTAATAAAAGGTTAACACCTAGAGAGGATCCTCATCATGGCTGCTCCACCAAACTTCGAGGAAGGACAATCAACCTATAGACCCCCAAGATTCAACTGCCAATACTATGGTTGGTGGAAAACTAGAATGTATGATTTTATCATGGCAGAATATTCCGAGTTGTGGGATGTCATTTGTGATGGCCCTTATGTCCCAACAAAAAAGGTCGGAGACCCTGCTGTGACGGTGCCAAAGACCAGGAAAGAATACAACGATGCTGACAGGAAAGCTGTGCAGAAAATTTTTCGTGCCAAGAAAATTTTGGTGTGTGGCATAGGAGCTGATGAATACAACAGGATCTCAGCTTGTCAATCCGCCAAGGAGATATGGGAAGCTTTACAAACAACACACGAAGGAATCACTCAAGTAAAGCAGTCCAAGATTGACATGCTCACCACTGAGTATGAGCTTTTTAGAATGAAGGGCTCATCCATTCAAGATATGCACACTTGATTCACTTCCATCATAAATGAGCTACACTCGCTTGGTGAAATCATTTCAAGGAACAAGATCGTGAGGAAGATTCTTAGTGCTCTGCCCAGCTCCTGTGAGAGTAAAGTGAACGCCATTACTGAAGCAAATGATTTGCAGGCGCTGATTATAGATGAGCTGGTTGGGAATCTGAAAACCTATGAAATGAAGAAGAATAAAGATAGTGAAAGACGAGAACCAAAGAAGGAAAAGAACCTGGTGCTCAAACAAGAAAGCAATGACTCAAGTGAGGAGGACAGCGACATGGCTTACTTAGAAAGAACGCCGCTGATAATGTTGTGAAGCAAGCTCTTGCAGTGTGGGGAGATTCCTCTAGTGAGGAAGAAGAAAATGATGCAGGTGATAGTTCTATGTTGGCAATTTAAAGCGAAGAAAATGACTATGATTCAATATTTTCTTTGATGGCTCGATCAGACGATGACAATGATGAGGTAAACTTTGGATGTTCAGAGAAATCTGAAATCCTACTCTCCTAAAAAACTCATGTCATTAGCTAATGTGTTAATTGATGCCTACCATAGTCTTGTAAATGATAAGGGTTCCTTAATCATAGAGTTAGGAGATGCTAAGAAACCTAGAGATGAGTTGGTAGTTTGTGTAGTTGACCTGAAGGAAACTATAGATAATCTGAAAAATGAAAAAGAGGTTCTAACTGAGAAAATTGCTAGTGTAGAACATGAAAGAGATGATTTGATGGTAGTAGTGGTTGACTTAAAATAAACCACCGAAAATTTTATTAAAGAAAAGAATGACTTAATGGAGAAAGTTGCTACCACAGAGCAAGAAAGAGATGATCTTTTAGTGGTGATTATAGACTTAAAGGAAATAATAGAAGAACTCAAAGCAGAACATAGGCCTAGGAATTCTGAGAAAGGAAAAGAAGTTGCTAGTGAAGCACATATTATGCTTCAAAACGAGTTAAATGCTGTAAAAAGTAGTTTATGTACTGAACTTTAGAAAAATAGACAGCTTCAAGCAGATCTGGAAAGAGTAAAAAGTGATCTTGAGAAGTCCCTTAAATGGACCTGGTCCTTAGATTCTATTACTGCTATGTACGTTTACAATAGTGGAAACAGACATGGAATAGGGTTTCAAAGGGAGAGAACTCCTTTTAATCCTCATAGCAAGTACGTCACTATACCTGATAATTGGCTGTGTACCCACTGTGGGAACAATGAGCATTTCAAAGAAAATTTCCAAGACAAGTTGAGTCTCTTCAGAAAAATAAAGTTTTTGTTGAAAGAGTAACTGCTGAAAGAGGACCATGTACCACTCATAGAAAGCGCATGTTACCTGCATGGACTAGAAAAGCTCTTATTCATCCCTTTCCTCATTACAAGGGACCCAAACTTGTTTGGGTTCCTAAATCTAACCCTTGATTTCCTTGTGCATGGATCAGTGAAAGGAAGCAGTCAACAATGGTTCATGGACATTGGATGCTCAAAGCACATGACTGAGAATACCATGGACTTCCTTTCACTAAAAGCCCTGCAAGGAGAGAGTGTATCCTTTGGAAATGGGAAAAAGGGGTTCATTCTTGGAGTTGAAAAAATTGGAAAGTCTCCCACTCACTCAATTGAGAACGTGTACTATGTCAATGGTATTAAGTACAGTCTCTTGAGTGTTTCTCAAATATGTGATAAAGGAAACAAGGTGGATTTCTTGTAGAAGATATGCACCGTTACAAATCTTGTAATTTGAGAAGTGGTAGTGGCCAAAAGATACAAGAATATCTACCTTGCTGATTTCGAGTTCTTACAAAGTGGTGATTTGAGCTTCTTAAAAGCAGTTGATGATGATGCTGAACTGTGGCATAGAAGGATGGGTCATGCAAGCTTCTCTCTACTGAATAAACTGGTTTAGAAGGACCTGGTTCGTTGTCTGCCCAAGTCAAAGTTCAAAGAACACATTTTGTGATGCTTGCGCTAGAGGAAGCATGTGAAATCCTCATTAAAGCTAAAGAAGGATGTCAGCACCTCAAAACCACTTGATCTCTTTCATATGGATCTATGTGGACCTATGAGAGTGCTAAGCAAAAGATACATCTTTGTGATAGTGGACGACTATTCCATCACTTGGACTCTGTTTCTCAGAACAAAGGATGAGACCTTTGAAGTTTTTGTAGCCTTTGTGAAGAGAATTTAGGTGAAGATGGAATCAAAAGTGGCATGCAATAGATCCGATCATGGAACAAAATTTGACAATGCTAAGTTTGATGAGTTTTGCAATGAAAATGGCATCATCCACTACTTCTCAGCCCCAATAACTCCACAAAAAATGGATTTATAGAAAGGAAGAACATAACCCTTGAAGATATGGCTAGAACGATGCTAATTGACAGTGGGATAGCTAAGAACTTCTGGGCAGAAGCCGTCAACACTGCCTGCTACTTGGTGAACATGTGCATGATCAGGTTTTTCTTGAACAAAACCCCCTATGTGCTGCTCAATGGAAGGAATCCCAAGTTGACTCACTTAAGAGCGTTTGAGTGCAAATGTTAGGTTCTCAACAATAGAAAGGATTAGCTTGGAAAATTTGATGCTAAAAGTGATGAAGGAAATTTTCTGGGGTACTCTTCTCAAAGTAAGGCCTACAATGTATACAACAAGCGGACTCAGTGTGTTGAACAGAGTGTTCATGTAATCTTTGATGAGTCCTATCTCTCTTGTGAGAAAATCAAGAAGGATGATCAAGATGGAGAACCTCTGTTGGTTCCAGAAGAGGTCATTGATATGAAAAATTGAAAGGCATATTTAATGAGTCAAGTAAAGGAGACATGTGAAGACAATGGAACCTCTTCCTCATCAGCTGGAGAGGAACCATGTACTACAATCACAACCACTGAAGCCAAAGAAAGAGTGGTTGATGCAGTTCAAAGTACTCCACAGGTAGCAGAAAGAAGGATGGGGAGCTAGTCAGGATTGCCCAGCTCCTATACTAATCAAATTCAAGTGCTCAACTGGAAACACAAAAGCTCCCATCCTCTCGACAATATAATCACTCCCCTTGATTCAGGAGTCCAAACAAGATCAAAATCTAGAAATTCACTTGCTCAGCCTTTCTCTCCCAAATATAGCCCAAAAACATTAAGGAAGCCTTAAAAGATGCAGACTGGATTCACAACTATGGAAGATTCGCTACATCAATTCGAAAGGAACAAAGTATACTGGTACCTAGACCCTCAGATCGAACCATCATAGGGACCAGGTGGGTATTCAGGAACAAGCTTGATGAACATGGGAACACTACTAGGAACAAGGCAATGTTAGTTGTCCAAGGTTACAATCAGGAGGAAGGAATTAATTATGATGAGACTTTTGCTCCGGTTGCTCGTATGGAAGCTATCAGAATCCTGATTGACTTTGCATCACTATATGGAATTCACTCTGTTCCAAATAGATGTCAAAAGTGCAATCCTGAATGGTTTCCTAAAGGAAGAAGTCTATGTAAAGCAACCTCCAAGATTTGAATGTCATGAACATCCTGAACATGTGTTCAAGTTGGACAAGGCACTATATGGATTGAAGCAGGCTCCTCAAGCTTGGTATGAATGGTTGTCAAAATTTCTCTTAGAAAATGGTTTTGCAAGAGAAAGAATTGACAATACTCTGTTTATGAAGAAACGAGGGAGGAACCTTCTCATTGTTCAGGTATATGTAGATGATATCATTTTACAGGCAACATCTGACTCACTATGTAAGGAATTTGCAAAACTCATGGGAAATGAGTTTGAGATGAGCATGATGGGGGAGTTGAACTTCTTCTTGGGTCTTCAAGTGAAGCAGTCCACAAATGGAACATTCATCAGTCAGAAGAAGTATATTAAGGAGCTTCTGAAGAGGTTTGACATAGAAGTATAAAAAGTGATTGACACCCCCATTTCCACTGCTACTCGACTATACATGGATGAATATAGCTCTCACATGAATAAAAAAATATATAGAGGCATCATTGGATCTCTCCTCTATCTCACTGCCAGAAGGCCGGATATTGTATTCAGTGTGGGACTATGTGCGAGGTTTCAGTCAAATCCTATGGAATCTAATCTGAAGGCTGCCAAAAGAATTCTGAGATATCTTAAGGGAACACATGACCTGGTTCTGTACTACCCTTCAGGTGACAATTTTAATCTTATTGGGTATGCTGATGCTGATTATGCAGGTTATCTTGTGGAAAGGAAAAATCTAGAATGGCTCATTTCTTAGGGTCATGTCTTATTTCATGGGGCACTAGGAAGCAAAATTCAGTAACTCTTTCAACAGTTGAAGCCTTCTGTTCTCAACTTCGATAGATCAAACAACAGTTGGAAGATGTTGGAGTGAACACTGATTGTGTGCCTCTTCTATGTGACAACACAAGTGCACTCAACATGGCCAAGAACCCAGTCCAGCATAAAAGAACCAAGCACATTGATGTGAGAAATCATTTTCTCAGAGACAATATGGAGAAGGGGCTTATCTGCATGAAGTTTTGCAGTACAGAAGACCAAATTGCAGATATCTTCACCAAAGCCCTGAGCAAAGAATACTTTGAGAGAAACAGGCTGGCACTGGGGCTAATAAAGCCTAATTGAGAACCTGATTCCTTCCATATGGCTATGAAAGTTACATTAAGGTAATATTAGCTAAAGTGTTTTCTGGCCAAGTCTAACTCATTTCTATACCGTTGCAGGTAGACACACATGATGATTATAGAAGCTACAGAGGCAATGCATGAGCGGTAAAAGAGGGTTGAGAATTATTGAAAGAATGGTCAAGAACCTGGTTCTTGTACCATAGGTTAGTAGTCTTGTGTTTTTCCCATACATATCTCAAAAGAAACAAAAAATAAGTGTCACGACCCAAATCTAAACCATGTCGTGATGACACCTATCGTTATACAAGGCAAGCCTATTTCCCAAAATATTACTACTAAATCGATTATAAGAACTTAATAAAACATATCCAATATTTGATATTTTCATAAACTAAATCAACTCTAAATATAATTATAGAAAATACGAAAACGAGCCCCAAATATCGGAGTGTGACTAAGTCATGAACGTCTAAATCTATGAACTAAGATATATAAACTTTCTAACTGTCAATACAGTCCAAAAGAAAAAATATATGATAAAAGGAGTAACAAGGTCCTGCAGATGCTAGCAACTACCTTGCAGTCTCCAAAGATAGCCGGCCTAAACTCAATGATCGCCGCGCTCTAACTCACCTTGATCTGCACATAAAGTGCATGGTGTAGTATGAGTACAACCAACTAAGTAGTAACAGAAATAACTAAGGAACTGAGTAGTAGTGACGAGCTAAGCAGAACAATCCAATTGTTTCTTTTCATAAGTAAGGATAAACAGAAGTAAGCAGGTAATTTCCATAAATCAGTAAATGCTACAAGGCATTAGCAGGTAAATGCAGCAACAACAAAAGTAAATGAAACCTCACAGCGATGCCACTCAATCTCTCAGCACTCGGCACCCGTACTCAGCACTCAATACACACACTCAATAGGTACCTGCACTCACTAGGGGTGTACAGACTCCGGAGGGGCTCCTACAACCCAAGCGCTAAGAACGGACAACGAATAACTCACGTGCCATAATATCAATATCTGGATCCGCATGGACAACTCACGTGCTGCACGTACAACTCACGTTCTATCATTTTATTGGTAAAAAGTAGACTTCACACGTGTAATATTTATGAAGACAAGGCAATGTACGTGGAGCAATGGAAACATGACAGCTGGTCAAAAACTTAGAAAGAGGTACGAGACAAAGAGGAACGGAATAGAATACACACGAGATGATTAGACGCGGGGACTCTAGTCTAATTGAGGAGTTGAAGAGACACGGTCAGAATGAACCACGGCGGAATAAAGGACAGATTCAAAGATCTTTAAAAAATGAGTCAAACGTTACATAATCTTCATGCAACAGTTACGATTACCTATTGTAACGTTACATTAAATGATATTATTAGTCATTAATGCTCAATCATTAAGAAGGGTAGGCGTTATATTAGGAAATTCCTTATAAAAAGGAGTAAGATCTCACCTGTATGGACATGCTCGAACCACTACTGAAATATACTTACTTTTACGCGTTCATTTTGCTTTCTTATTACAAGTCTAATTATAATTATTAGTTAATTTCCTTGGTTATCAGAAGCCCGAGTAAAATAACTTTGACTGAGAATCTAATTCTTTGGTTAAACAAATTAGTTTCGTTACCGGGAATCTGATAATTTTTTTTTTCTCAAACAATCTTTCTCAAATCATGTCAAATACCAACGACAATAACCAACAAGCAACTGGAACTCCAGTTCCATCGCCTCATAAACGTCTAAATCTATGAACTAAGATATATAAACTTTTTATCTGTCAATACAGTCCAAAAGAAGAAATAGATGATAAAAAGAGTAACATGGTCCTGCGGACGCTAGCAACTACCTTGCAGTCTCCAAAGATAGACGGCCTGAATTCAAATATTGCCGCGCTCTAACTCACCTGGATATGCACATAAAGTGCAAGGTGTAGTATGAGTACAACCGACTAAGTAGTAATAGAAATAACTAAGGAATTGAGTAGTAGTGACGAGCTAAGCAGAACAATCAAATTGTTTCTTTTCATAAGTAAGGATAAACAGAAGTAAGCAGGTAATTTCCATAAATCAGTAAATGCTACAAGGCAATTAGCAGGTAAATGCAGCAACAACAAAAGTAAATGAAACCTCACAGCAATGCCATTCAATCTCTCAGCACTCGGCACTCGGCACCCGCACTCAGCACTCAATACACACACTCAATAGGTACATGCACTCACTGGGGGTGTACAGACTCTAGAGGAGCTCCTACAACCCAAGATCTAAGCACGGACAACTCACGTGATCCACGGATAATTCCCGTGCCATAATATCAATATCTGGATCCGCATGGACAACTCACGTGTTGCACGTACAACTCACGTGCTATCATTGTATTGGTAAAAAATAGACTTCACACGTGTAATATTTCTGAAGACAAGGCAATATACGTGGAGCAATGGAAACATGACAGCTGGTTAGAAACTTAGAAAGAGGTACGTGACAAAGAGGAACGAAATAGAATACACACGAGATGATTAGACGCGAGAACTCTAGTCTAATTGAGGAGTTGAAGAGACACAGTCAGAATGAACCAAGGCGGAATAAAGGACAGATTCAAAGATCTTTAATAAATGAGTCAAACATTACATAATCTTCACGCAACAGTTACAATTACTTATTGTAACGTTACATTAAATGATATTATTAGTCATTAATGCTCAATCATTAAGAGGCGTTATATTAAGAAATTCCCTATAAAAGGAGTAAGATCTCACCTGTATGGACATGCTCGAACCACTACTGAAATATACTTACTTTTACGCGTTCATATTGCTTTCTTATTACAAGTCTAATTATAATATTAGTTAATTTTCTTGGTTATCAAAAGTACGAGTAAAATAACTTTGACTGAGAATCTAATTATTTGGTTAAACAAATTGGTTCCGTTACGGGGAATATGATAATCTTTGTTTATTCTCAAACAATCTTTATCGAATCATGTTAAATACCAACGACAATAACCAACAAGCAACTAGAACTCTAGTTCCACCGCCTCAGGTGTCCCCACGAGGTTCAAGGGACAACTCCCCAGAAAGATCTGCAACTCACAACAATGATCAAATTGGAAATGAGCAAATAAGAGAACAAGACCCTGTGAAGCAGATGGTTGGTGAATATGTGAGTGAAGCTCTTCAAGCTTTCATGAGAGGGCTACCGGATGTATCACCTACGCCTCCTCCAAACAACGCTGCAACCATAGAAAATCCACAATCCGGACTAGCAAGCTTAGGAAGTAGAGGCATTCCAAATGAATCTCTTAAAGGAAGACTAGGTATGTCTAATAATTTAGATTTACAATCTTTAATACTAACCTTGCAGAAACAGGTGAAGGAACAAAACGATCGTATCAAAAAAATTCCTGGAGTACCACCTGTCATCAAGGTTATTGATATTGATAGATATTCGCAACAACCCTGGAAGCCAAGTGCAGCACCTTTGCCGATTCCCAAGAAATTCAAAATGCCTGACATACCAAAGTACGATGGGACAACCGATCCACGTGATCACGTTACTTCTTTCACCACAAGAGTAAAAGGCAACCACTTGACTAAGCAAGAAATTGAATCCGTGTTGGTCAAAAAGTTTGGAGAAACACTCACCAAAGGAGCGTTAACATGGTATTCTCTCTTACCCAAAAATTCTATTGATTCTTTTGCTGATCTTGCAGATTCGTTTACAAAAGCACATTCTGGTGCACAAAAAGTAGAAAAGATAATGGAAGACATATTCATAATAAAACAGGGAGACACAGAGTTTCTACGTGAATTCGTAGACAGGTTTCAACGTGAAAGGATGTCGTTACCAAATGTGCCTGACAATTGGGAAGCTATGGCATTTGTAAGTAATTTGAATGATAAAAGCTCTGAATCCACGAGGAGACTTAAATAAATCTTGAGAGTTCCCATATACGACATGGAAAGATGTTTATAACAGGTACAATACCAAGTTATGAATAGAAGAGGATACCATTGCACAATCAAAAGCAGAAGACATGACCAGTTCCAGATGCTCCGAATCAGAAAGGAGAACTGGTAAAAATAGGTACGATCCATACATGGGACCTTCGGGACGAGAGGCTCGTTCCAAATTTGAAAACACACGGTCTGATCACAGACCATCAAATAAGAATCATCAAGATCCGGAAAGGATCGAGACGAGCGAAATAGAGGTAATGCAAGAATTGGAGACTACAATTTCAATGTAAGTACTTCCGAATTAATTATAGTATTAAGAAATATGGGTGATAAAGTTTGATGGCCTAAAGAAATGAGATCAAATCCAAACAGAAAGAATTCAGACTTCTGGTGCGAATTTCACAACGATCATGGGCACAAGACATTAGACTGCAGGTTATTGCAAGGTGAGGTAGAACATTTATTAAAACAAGGCTATTTAACATAACTGTTTAGTGAAAAGGGGAAACATGCATATATGAAGAACAAACAGGAGCCCTCAAAACCACCATCTCCTAAGAGAACAGTAAATGTGATAAACGGAGGAGAGGAGGTGAATTGCGTAACTTATACTTCAGCAAAAATGGCGACCAAATTCACTGTGACCCACTAGAAACAAATTCGTGAGACTTTGGAGGCTAACATCATCTCATTCGACGATGCAACTGCTGAGGGATTATTTCTCCCACACAACGATGCACTGGTAATATCTCTACTTATACACGACACTAACGTGAAGAGAGTAATGATTGATCCAGGTAGCTCGGTAAATATTATTTTGCTGAGGGTTGTGGATGAAATGTTAATGGGGGACTGTGTAATTCCAAAAGCACGTTCCTTATTCGGGTTCGACAACTACACTGTCATAACAAAAGGTGAAATCGAGCTTAGCACCTATGCAGAAGGCGTTGTCAAGGAAACGAAATTCCAAGTCATTGATACTGATATGGCTTATAACGTAATCATGGGGAGACCATGGATCCATGATATGAATGCAATACCATCTACTCTACATCATTAATCAAATTCCCTTCCAAATGGGGAATCTAGCAGATTCGAGGTGATCATCAGACTTCAAGAAACATCAACTCAGTGATACATTCCAATAAAAAAGAGATGGCGGAAAAATCAAAAGATGAGGGAGCAACTCAAACAGACACGAAAGAAAACGATAAAGACGCAGCGAATCAAATCACCACGGATGTCGCATCAAGACACACAGACATGGATTCAGACCTGTTATTATTCAAGAACCAGAAGAAAATGAAATTATCAAGACAACTACAGAGGAACTCGAAGCTGTTCCGCTGTTCGAGGATAAGCCTGATAAGAAAATCCATATAGGAGCAATGCTAAACCCAACCAGAAGAGGTAAGTTCATTGAATATCTAAAAGCTAACGCAGATTGTTTTGCTTGGTCCCTTTCAGATATGACAGGTATACCCCCAGAAGTGATGACTCAGAAACTGAAAGAAGATCCATCCTTCGTACCTGTCAAGCAAAAGAAAAGAAAGTAGGGATCCTTCAAGAATCAAGTGATCGATGAAGAGGTACAGAAACTCTTGAAAATCGGTTCAATACGTGAGGTCATGAATTATTAAACTTTCTAGATGCGTATTCAGGTTACAATCAGATAAACATGGACCCTTCAGACGAGGACAAAACTTCCTTTATTACGCACAGGGGGACCTTCTGTTACAAAGTCATGCCTTTTGGCTTGAAAAATGCTGGAGCCACGTATCAAAGGCTAGTGACCAAGATGTTCCAAGAACATCTGTGTCACGACCCAAAACCGGTTCAGGTCGTGGGGAACCTAACAGCGAGGTTAGGCAAGCCAACGTACAACCATAACAATAAAAGTGCGGAATATAATCAACGGTATGGGGTAAG
>ML274872.1:55029-83372 GCA_005239495.1 Nicotiana undulata | reverse complement strand
TGAGTATGTATTCTACCTCTCGTCACTACTCTTTACGAGTTTGGACGGGATACTCACTGGGTATATATTCGTTTATATGTACTCATGCTGCACTTTCTTTCTTTTTCTGCACTTGACTGTGCAGGTATTGAGGCTGGTTCGTCTGTTCGTCCGTCAGCTGATAGGTACTGATCGCGGCGTCGCTCCACACGGTGAGCTGTCTTCTTGGCGTTTTCCTGACAGCACCTCTGGAGCCTTCTAGTTTCATTTTGCTCAGTCTTTTGTTCCAGACTGCGGCTTGTATATTTTGTATATGTATTTCTACTGTTGTATCTATGTAGCCGCCCGTTGACACTGTGACACTAGTCCTGGCACACACTTGTTGTAGTTATCGGGGCTGTATATGTACTGGGCCTAGCTTTGGTTCAGCTTGTTTTCTACGGCCCTACCCCACGTTGTTATGGTATTCCGCACTTTCATCATTATTACTGTTCGTTGGCTTGCCTAACCTCACCGTTAGGCGCATCACGACCTAGACCGATTTTGGGTCGTGACATTACCCGGCTCCTTAATCACCTTTTCATGAGCACTCAGAGACTCCAAAATCTTCTTTTGGTTGTCAAGGATAGTCTTCAATGATTCCTCCACTGATAGGGGCATCTGGAGCTGTGCTGGAACTGTCTGAGCTGAGATTGCACTAGATAAGGTAGATAGCTTTGAAGTAGCTACCTGCATCCAGTTGTTGATACTGGCCAAGGTCTGATTGGCCCTCAGCGTAGTCTTAGGGTAAGCGGATGAAGAGGGCACAAAAGGTGGGATATAGGCAGATGGTCCTGAAGGTGGATGTGGCATGGCAGCAGATGAACCCTCGGCTGGGGAAGGCTCGGACCCAGTGGCCACTACCCCTGGCTCTTCATACTGGCTAGTGGATGTAGTGGCTTTTCCTTTGGACTTGGGATTGTCTTGACCTTGAAGGCTGTACCAAGAGAAGGGCCTTTTTGGCTTAACTTCCCCTTCTACATCCTGGTCCTCTAAGTATATGGTTAGGAAGTTTGGGTAGGGGTATGATCTTTCATCCTTCCCGATAGCTCTGGTAATAACTCTAGCCATAATGTTCCCCACATTTATCGGGAACCCCGCTATGATAGAAGGCATAATAACTACCCTTGAGATCGGGATATCACTATTAGGCTGAGAGGGGTCTATCCGGCTGCACACAAAGGTGGACCACCTTTTTGCTTCAAAGTTCAGGGTGTTCCTAAGAATTAGAACTCCCGGTGTAAGCCAAGCAGGAGTAGTCCCAGGAATGGCTATCACTGATGCAAGCCATGGACGCGCTAACTCACATAATGCCACCTTCTCCAAATAGATGGATTCATCCACATCATCAAACCCAGCATACTCATTCAACGTCTTGCCATCAAATTTAATCTTCATGTTCCATAAATTGGTCACATATGTGCCCTTTTTGATGTGGGCGACATTAGCATAAAATTCCTTGAACAAGTACTCATTGGCCTCCGGTAGCTTGCTGGTGAAGAACTTCCACCCCACTCTTTCATTGAATTGCCTCTTAACATTTGGGTTGTGGGGTAGAAGATCTCTCTTTATGAAATCCCTCTCGAGCGTGAGTGACTTTTGAAGCCACCATTCCCAGAACTTGTGGTAGGCTTTTTCACTCACAAATTTGTCTTGCCACACTACGGGGTTCCTTTATCTCTCCGAACCCCCAGCCCGGGTGTCACCACCTCTCCCATCATTCAGGACATCCTCTTCACTATCAACATTAACTTGGGCAGCTGTGGAGGCTGGAGTGGCAGCTGTTGAGGCAGGAGGTATCGGAGTCTCACTACCTTCTTCTGAGCCATCAAACGACCCAGACATAGAGGTAGATTCATTGACAAAGTGGAAGGGCTGAGATTGTGCCTCTTGTTGGTTTTGGGTAGCTTCCCCCTTAGAAAGGAGGGGACATATTCAATCGTCTCAGAAGTGTCGGGAGTGGGTCTTCTGAGCGTCTGTTTCTTGCCAATGAGTCTTGGAGGAGCTAAGGGAGCAGTTTGTTTCCCTCTCCTCTGCCCTAGGAGGATTCTCCCCTCCCTTGATATTTTTTCGGACCGCCACAAGATCTAACCATTATCTGCATACACAATCAGTGAATGCTCATTAGTTGTTCAATGAATTATCGAATGAAAGCAGATGAATGATCATGGTGTTTCATAGAGCAAGGGTCCGCTGACAGCGGAAAAAAGGGCACGGCCGTGGACTTGCCACCGTGGCCCGCATAAAAAGGGAAGTTACCGCTAAAGATTGGGGTTCATCCTACCCAGTCTCTGAAGTTGAGTTACCGCTGACCGCAAAAAACTTGGCGTTGCCGCGAAACATTAAACGATGACCGCGTATAAATGAACAGGGTCGCGGACTCAAATTGCTATGCCTTTGAAGATCAGGATCGTGGTCCGTGAAATTAAGGGCGCAAGCGCGTAATGTTAACCAATGATCGTGAAAAAATCTTCGCGGCCGCGAACAGTCAACCAATTCAGCACAAACAAAATCATTAACGCGGACCGCGAAATTTGGACCGTGGCCCGCTGAAATCAAAGCGCACATGCACTGAAGAAAGATCTACGACCTAGGGTTTTCACTAAGATGAAAAATTGGTTTAATTATTAAACAAAGTGAATCACCCTATACCCCATTAGACATTAACAAGTATCCCCATGAATTTTCAACATCAATTATGCATCATTTTGATTATGGCACGTATTGATCCTAACTAAAGAAAAGAAGAAGTAGAACTACAAGAAAAGAAAACAAAGTGACTAAATTAATACAAAATTGAGCATACCAGTTGTGTGATTTTTTGTAGAAAACTACTCTTGATTAGTAGACGAAGATCGAAGTTCGGAGATAAGAGTAGGAACAATAGTCTATGGCTGTGAAAATGAAGGGTTCGAAAAGTGTAAAAGTCTCAGGGACTTTCTATTTATACTAACCCTAGGCGGTCCCACCGACTTACCTGAGCGCGGTCCGCGCTTTAACCTTTTTGATTGGCTACTATTGGATAAACTCCGATGAGAGCGAAAAAATGGGTGCGTCCGCGAAAGAGTACTGCTGATCGCGAAATAACAACCGTGGACGCGGATTCAACTTTAGAGAGTTACTATTCTGGACTTTTCAAGTTCGCGTCAGCTGAACAATTACGCCCCCACGAAAAGCTACTGCTGACCGCAAAAATTTGAGCGCGGTTAACATAATTCCCATACTTATCCAAAGTTTTCCAGCAATAGTCTTGCACAGCATAAACAATTCCTACACAAAGCTCACAACCAGTTATTTCAAAATAAAGTCTAATCTAAGAAGAAAATGAAAAATAAAGAAAAAAAAACACTTGGGTTGTCTCCCAACAAGCGTCTGATTTAACGTCGCGGCACGACGCAAATTACCATCATCATTGGAACATGATCAAGGCCACCACATGGCGGTCATCAAACTTGCCCAAGTAATGCTTCACTCGATGCCCATTAACCCTGAAGATTTCACCATTTTTGTTTTTCAAGTCAAGAGCACCAAAGGGCGTTACATGCACTACTT
Source organism: Nicotiana undulata (assembly GCA_005239495.1). NCBI lineage: Eukaryota > Viridiplantae > Streptophyta > Magnoliopsida > Solanales > Solanaceae > Nicotiana > Nicotiana undulata. Next base: position 79,802 of record ML274872.1, on the reverse strand, counting down.
CAAAGGGTCCACTCCATTTGGACTTGAGTTTTCCCGAAAATAGTTGTAACCGGGAGTTGAAGAAAAGGACCAAATCACCCTTCTTGAATTCCTTGTTTCGGGCATATTTGTCGTGCAAGTATTTCATCTTCTCCCTGTACAATGATGAGTTGGAATAGGCATGAAATCGGAACTCATCTAGCTCATTGAGTTGTTCCACCCGAAGATTTGCTGCAACATCGCACTCAAGATTTAACCTCTTCAAGGCCCACATGGCTTAATCTTCTAGCTTTATTAACAAATGGCATGATTTACAAAACACCAACCGGTACGGAGATATACCGATTGGAGTCTTATATGCAGTCCTATATGCAGTCCTATAAGCCCACAACGCATCATCGAGCTTCCTTGACCAATCCGTTCTATTTGCATTCACAGTTTTTGACAATATGCTTTTGATTTCCCTGTTTCATACCTCCACTTGTCCACTAGCTTGGGGGTGATAGGGAGTTGATACCTTATTATTGACACCTTACTTTGGAAGCAAAGTGTCAAATTCCCTATTGCAGAAATAAGACCCCCATCACTGATGATTTCCCGAGGAGTTCCAAACCGTGTGACAATATTTTGCCTCAGGAACGCCATCACACTTTGAAACTCGTTGTTGGGAAAATATACGGCTTCTACCTACTTTGAAACATAATCAACGACCACCAGAATGTAAGTGTTTCCACACGAACTCACAAAAGGTCACATGAAGTCTATGCCCTACACGTCAAAAATGTAAACTTCAAGAATAGTTGTGAGAGGAATTTCATCCTCCGTTGATACTCCTCGAGCTCTCTGGCATTCATCACACCTCTTGACAAGATCACTTGCATCTTTATACAAGGTTCGCCAATAAATTCCACAACGAAGAACCTTGGAAGCAGTTCTCGCGCCACCGTGATGACCAAGGTAGGGCGAGGAATGACAAGCATCAAGTATACTCATTTGCTCCTCCTCTAGGACACATCTACAAATGTTTCTTGTGATTTAAGACTCTATTCTGAGCTCGTTATCCATAAAAACATTATTTTTATTCACCTCGATTTGCGTGTGCAGCCCCGGGGTGAATCCGTAAAGCCTTTATGTAAAAATATGTGAAATAATATTTTTTGGGATTTAAAAATGACTTTTAACTGACTTTGGTCAACATTACATTTTGAGTAAACCGACCCGGACCCGTAATACGACGATCCCGGAAGGTCTGTAGTAAAATATGGGACTTGGACGTATGCCCGGAATTGAGTTCCGCGATCCCTAGCTTGAGAAATGAATTTTGATGAAAATTATTAAATTGAAACTTAAAGGAATTAAAGAAATTGATTAACGTTTGAACTCGTTAGTATTGGGCCCGTATTTTGGTTCTGGAGGCCGATATAGGTTTGTTATAATATTTAAGTCATATGTGTGAAATTTGGTGAAAATCGGAGTTGATTTGACGTGATTCAGATGTCCCGTTGAGAAGATAGTAATTTTGAAGTATTCTTGAGAAATCCATGAGTTTTGATGATAAATCGCTAGTTTTATGTGTTATTTTGATGATTTGATCGCGCGAACAAGTATGTATCATGTTTTTAGACTTGCGTGCATGTTTGGTTTGGAGCTCCGAGGGCTCAGGTGAGTTTTGGATTGGCTACGAAGTGATTTAGACTTAAGGAAAAATTGCTGGTGTCTACAGATTTGCAAATCCCGCAAATGCGAGGTCTGGCTCCCAAATGCGAGCTTCACAATTGCAAAGAAACATTCACATTTGCGAGAAGGGGAAGGGGACTTGGTGTTTTGCAATTTTCGAAGGAATGGCCGCATTTGCGGATGTCCCTTGTTCGCAGATGCGACTGGGACTTCGCATTTGCGATGGCAGCAGAAAATGCGAGGAGTACACATTTGCGATACTTTTCTCGCATTTGTGCGCTTCGAAAATGTGAAGCTCTGGTCGCAAAAGCGACATCTGCAGCTGATAAGTTTGGACATAGACGGGATTTTTCACCCATTCTTCAATTTTTCGAACCCAACTGTAAAGACCTGTAAAATTCTTAACTAAAAATGATGCCCGGGTAGGTCCCCATGTTGTTATAACTGTAGAAATTCTTAAAAACAGACTTTTTTGAAGTAAAAGTACCACCGGGACTTAAAAGATATAATTTCCCAGAATTGCGCGGATCTGCGGTCCACTAAGCGATGGCGGATTAGGTATACGGACCGCATTGTGGTCGCATACCTGGACAGTTGCTGTCCATTTCAAGGACAGCTATGCTGCCGAAGATGCGATCACATTTCGATAATGCGGGCCGCATAGTTGTCGCATTCTTGCACCTTGATTCTTGCGGAGGGAGTTATGCGACGCACTATGCGATCGCATAACAGGTATGCGAACCGCATAGTGGTAGCATACCTGGGAAGACTGCTTTCCTTTTTGGCCCAGCCGAGGGCCATTTATGCGACAGGAATGCGAACCGCATAGCAGGAATGCGATCGCATTCCTGGCCGCATTTCCTGCTTCGGCGCTTCTAATTTCTGATTTTAAAACCCGACCCCTAGTTTAATAAAACACCCATCCCCTTCATTTTTAACATCTATCTGACTAAAATAGAGAGGACGGAGAGTGAGTTTAGTGAGAGAAAGTCATCTTCTTCATCAAATCAGTCCACCACCTCTACTCAGGCCTGGAAATCTTTGAGTAGTCGTTGTCTTCTTCACCACAAGAGGTAAGTCTTCACCCTATTTCCCAAAAATCTCAGATTTTAGTTAAGAATAAGACACACATAGGTTGGTTCTTGAGAATGAAAGTTAAGACCTTGCAAGCATGTGAATAGTCTTCCATAATCTAGTAAAGGGAAGCAAGTTAGAGTAGTCTTTCACTAAAAAGGGTTTAGTTAATCTAAGGGATCACATAGTGTTTGATAAAATGCCCAAATGAGTTCATGATTTCTAACTCTAAGTCTAAACATGTTATCTTGTGAATTAGATTGAAGGCGTTAGAAGGTCCGGTGGTTCGAGAATAGATATTAAAGGGAAATTCTGACTCAAGGTATGTATGGCTAACTTTAATCTTTGTAGAGTCGCCTTCTTGGTGTCCGAGCATTTGGTATGAGTTCCTGGCTTATACATATATGAATTGATTGTTCTAATGTGTTGATACGTAAGATTCTATTCTCTAATTGTCCTAGTTGATTTTCCATGCCACCATGCTATGTGAGATTGTGAAAAGGGTGATTCCTTGTGCTTACTCTATCATGTGCAAAACTCGCTTGAACATCTCGGTATGAAAGGTTGTGCTACCAAACGAAATAAATGATAACGAATCCAATTGTTGAATGTATCTAAGTGCTAAATTCTTTGTAGTAAATAATGGAAAGGAAATGTGGATTTAACTAATTGAGTTATATGTTGATGGCATACCGTAGATGACTCACTGTTTGGTAAAGATTTATGTGGCCCTGATTTCATATGGTTATTCGGTTGCTACAAAGGAATATTCTTGATGATGGGAATATTTGTGGTTGAATTATTGGTTGATGTTGCTACAAATGATGGGGAGTAAATGTGGATTGATTTAATTAGGATAAATGATTATGGCATACCTTACATGACTCACTGCTTGGTAAAGATTATTGTGAACACATGGTTGTTTGAATGTTATGAATTTATATGCTTGATGATGGAAATCTTCGTGATTAAATTGCTGATTGTTGTTGTGATCTAAATGATGTCCGGTGGGATCGGGTTGCGCGCCGCAACAGGTGAAATAAGGATGATATGTTGAGAAGTAATAAGGGTGGAATGTGATTGTATAGTGGGATCGGGTTGCACACAGCAACAGAAGAAATAAGGGTGGAATGATGAGAAGAAATAAGGGTGGAGTATGATTGTAAGGTGGGATCGGTTGCGCGCTGCAACAGGAGAACAATTGAAGTAAGGAACTATGAAAATCTCATTTGTGATTCTCTGTATCTCTGTGCAATAATTGTTTGATTTCTTTGACTTCCTTTTATCTGTGCATTGCTTTGATTTTACTTAGAGTAAAGTTTGTTCATACATACTAGTACTATTCAATGGTACTAACATCCCTTTTTCCGGGGGCGCTACATCTTTTATATGGATGTAGGTGGTTCTATAGCAGGTAGCTCCGTCCGCTGATAGTGGTGCCTTCTCTTCAACCCTTAAGCAGTACTGGTGAGCCCCATTCCTCTCGGGGCCGTGCGTAGTCCATGTTATCTCTTTTGTATATTTTGGTTCTCTTAAGGTATAGCCGGGGCCTTGTTTCTGGCAAGTATGTATACTCTTCTCCCTACCTTTAGAGGCTCCGTAGACACTGTATGGGTTGTATAAATTTTGGGTAGTAGTTGTAATTATTCGTAATCATGGTCCCGAATTGGAAATGTTGTGCTTAGTTTGTATAGTTTGGGATTTTCAAATGTTGAAGCTTTAAAAGAGGAAAATTGACTTATGTTGTAAATTCATACTTTGGTTCCATTTGCTATTTCATTTATAGATTGGTATATTATAAACACGAGATAATGCATTAGGTAGTAAAGGCAATCCAGGTCCGCTTGACCGGGATCATCTTGTTAGGCGCCGGTCTCGTCCCTCGGTTTTGGGGCGTGACAAACTTGGTATCAGATCCTAAGGTTTTAAAAGTGTCCTAGGATGTCTTGGAGCCGTGTATAGTAGAGCCCTTCTTATCGGTGTGTTGTCGACCACATCTATAATTAGGGGGCTGCATGGACATTTAGAAAAGCACCCATTTATTTCTATTCTATATCGTGCGATGTGGTGGAAGGTGATGTTGTCTATCTCTAACTCGTGCGATGACCCAATTTTCAATAAATGGCACCCAAGAAGAGAGCTCGGCTCGGCCTAGAGGCCAATGCCACCCCAAGTGTGGCCATAAATTCTCAATCTGATGGTGTGGGTGAGGACAATTCCTCGACCATGAATCAGCCTGACTCTTCTGTTTCTGGCTAGACTATTCTAGTTCCTGCTCCAGCGAAGTATGCTACGATCCCTCCCGCTGATATTCATGATCCTCCTCCAGCCCAGCATCGGGTCCCAGTATTTCTGATGGGGACATCAGGGGAGCTATTCAGATGTTGACGCATTTGGTGGCCTCTCAGGCCCAGAGATCAAATATTGACCCCGCACCCTCGAGTGAGCAAGGGGATTCTTCAGGTTCTAGAGTCAACCAGTTTCTACGGTTGGCCCCTCCAGAGTTCACAGGCACCGACCTAGAGGCCGATCCTCAAGAGTTTATAGACGAGATGTACAAGACCCTCTGAGTTATGAGGGCTACTGAGATAGAGGGAGTTGAGTTAGCTTCCTATCGTCTGAAGGGAGCGGCATATTCATGGTTCGAGATGTGGGAGAGTTCCCGTGGAGAGGGGAGCCCTCCGGCGAGGTAGGACGAGTTTGTAAATGCTTTTATGGATTATTACTTGCCTGCCGAGACTAGGGCAGCCCGTGCTGCAGAGTTCAAAGTTCTCAAACAGGGTAATAGGAGTATGTAGGAGTACCATATGGAGTTCTTGCGCTTGTCCAAGTATGCTATCCACATGATGCAAACTATGGAGGCCATAGTTCGTTGGTTTGTTCAGGGCCTTGGTCCCTTGGTTGTCAATGATAAGGATGGAGAGAGAGAGTAGTATTAGGGCCCGGTCAGCGGGCAACCCTGGGAGTTTAGTTGCAGGTGGGAGGTCAGCCCTTGGGAGAGGGTCATCACGACCATCTCAGTCCCTAGCCAGTGCGCCACCATCAGGGCACGGTTATCAGTAGGGAGGTCGTTATGGACCAGGTTCAGATAGCAGGGGGTTCCATCAGTCGGGTCGTTCAGGTGGGAGGTTCCAGCAGCAATGGAGGGCCCCATGCCCTAAGTGTGGAAGGTTTTATTCTGAGCCCTGTTACTTGGACATACCGGTATGCTATAGATGCGGAGTGAGATACCATGTTCAGCGAGACTGTTGTGCACCCAACCAGGGCGCGGGTAGGGGTACTACTCGGCCATCCAGTTCTTCAGCCACTACATCTTCAGCACGCCCTCCAGCCCGCGACCCTCCAGCTCCAGCAGGGTGCGGTGCAGCTAGGGGTGGAGCACGGGGTCAAGGGGGACCTAGTCGGTTCTATGCTTTGAGTGGTCGCCAGAGTGTGGAGGCTTCTCCAAATGTTGTCACAGGTATATTGACTGTTCAGTCCCATGATGTGTATGCTCTTATTGATCCCGAATCTTCCTTATCATATGTTACCCCTTTTGTTGCTTTGGGTTTTTGGCTAGAACCAGAACAGCTTCACGAGCCGTTCTCTGTGTCGACTCCGGTTGGTGACTCTATTACGGACGTGCGAGTCTATAGGAATTGTGTTGTCAAGCTGCGTGGTCAGGATACCACGACCGATCTTATTGAGTTAGAAATGGTAGATTTTGATGTAATCATGGGGATGGATTGGCTCGATTTGTGCTTTGCTAAAATCGACTGTTGAACCAGAATTATGAGGCTTGAGTTTCCTAATGAACCAGTTATCGAGTGGGAAGGGAATAAGGTGCCTGCTCCCGAGTCCGTGCCTGTTGTGAATGAATTTCTTGAAGTATTTTCGGATGAGCTTCCTGGGGTTCCACCAGACAGAGAGATCGATTTCGGGATTGATGTATTGCCAGATACGCAGCCAATATCTATTCCACCCTACAGAATGGCTCCAACGGAATTGAGAGAGTTAAAGGAGCAATTGAAAGATCTATTAGAAAAGGGTTTCATTAGGCCAAGTGTGTCGCCTTGGGGCGCGCCGGTACTATTTGTCAAAAAGAAAGATGGGTTGCTCCGGATGTGTATTTATTATCGGCAGCTCAACAAGGTCACCATAAAAAACAAATACCCATTGCCGCAAATAAATGATTTGTTCGACCAGCTGCAAGGTGATACGTTCTTCTCAAAGATTGATTTACGGTTCGGGTATCACCAGTTGAAGATCAGGGAGCAGGATGTTCCTATGACCGCCTTTAGGACTCGTTATGGGCACTTCAAATTCTTGGTAATGTCTTTTGGGCTAACCAACGCCCCAACAACTTTTATGGATCTTATGAATCGGGTGTTCATTCTATTTCTTGACTCTTTCGTGATAGTCTTCATCGACGATATCCTTGTTTATTCGCGGAGTCACGACGATCATGCTACTCACCTCTGGGCAGTTCTACAGACTCTCCATCAGCACCAGTTGTATGCAAAGTTCTCAAAATGTGAGTTTTGGCTAGAATCAGTCACCTTTTTGGGCCATGTTGTTTCCAGGGAAGGGATTCAGGTTGATCCCCAAAAGATAGCAGCAGTGAAGGATTGGCCTAGGCCAATGACCCCGACGGAGATTCACAGTTTCTTGGGTTTAGCTGGATATTATCGGAGGTTCGTGGAGGGATTCTTTACTCTCACCTCCCCATTGACTAAGCTGACGCAGAAAGTGGTTAAGTTTCAGTGGTCCGATGCTTGTGAAAAGAGTTTTCAAGAATTGAAATCAAGATTGACTTCGGAACCAGTGTTGACATTGCCGGAAGGTTCAGAAGGGTTTGTGGTGTATTGTGATGCTTCAAGGGTCGATTTGGGATGTGTATTGATGCAGTGTGGTAAGGTAATAGCGTATGCTTCTAGGCAGCTTAAGAATCACGAGAAGAATTACTCGAAGCATGATTATTAGATCGCGGCGGTTGTGTTTGCATTGAAGATCTGGCGGCATTATCTTTATGGGGTCCATGTGGACGTGTTCACAGACAACAAGAGTCTTCAGTATTTATTCAAATAAAAGGAATTGAACTTAAGGCAGCGGAGGTGGTTAGAATTGCTCAAGGATTATGATATGAATATTTTGTACCATCCAGGGAAGGCGAACGTGGTAGCCGACGTTCTTAGTCAGAAATCCATGGGTAGCTTGGCACATTTGGAAGCAGGTCAGAGGCCTTTGGCTCGGGAGGTTTATCAGTTGGCCAGACTGGGGGTCTGTCTTTCGGCCTCAGATGAGGGGAATGTCGTGGTGCGTAATGGAGCGGAGCCTTCACTTGTAGCGGAAGTCAATGGAAAGCAATTCAGGGATCCATCTTTGGCACAGTTGAGGGAAGCCATTTTGAATCACAAGACTTCAGCATTTTCACTCGGCAATGATGAAGGTGTTTTGCGGTGCCAAGGGAGGATATGTGTTCCGGATGTGGATAATCTTCAGGAGAGAGTTATGGCAGAGGCTCAATATTATTGGTATTCTGTACACCCAGGTTCTACGAAAATGTATTGCGATCTCTGTCACGACCCAAATTCCATAAGTCGTGATGTCGCCGGACACCACTGTCAGGCAAGCCAAACCTTAATTAGTTGAAGAAATTCTTGTTTTAACATTTTCGAAATCGTTACCTTTCATTGCATTTCATAATCAAATAAATAAATCTTCGTAAATTAAGTACGACAACAGTTTAATTCAGTTTTAATCGACTAAATCCCAACACATCCCCAGAACCTGGTGACACAAGTACATGAGCAACTTCTAAGGATTTATACAATCATACAAAGCTTGTCCGAGGTACAAATTGAACAGGGACTGAAAATAAAGTACAAATACATAGGAGGAAAACTATGTCAGCTGGGGAACGCCCCCGGATGATGCAGCCCATCCAAGTCTCCAAGTCAGTCACTGGGCTATGAAGGTACATGTGCAACAAAATGCACATCAAGTGTAGTATGAGTATGAAAACAACGTGTACTTAGTAAGTATCCCGCCTAACCTCAGAGAGGTAGTGACGAGAGGTAAGATTAGACACTTGCTATAGGTCAATTTAGATTATTCAAGTGTGACACTAAGCATAGTTATCATAGGAAATTTATTAAGTTCAGGAATAAATAATGTCAACTCTTTCCAAAATTTACACTTAAATGCTTCGTCATGTTAATACCAATTAATCGACATGGGTGACTTAATGAAATAACAACCTAATCAAAGGGAAGGAAGAACTTCTTCCAAAATATTTAATAATTCTCAATCTCTGTCATTTCAATTGACAACTTAAAATTCCAGGCCAGTAATAAGGAAAAAAACAAAACATAGCAACTACGCAGAAAATATCATGCGCAAGAAATGCCGAGGGTCGAACGGCGCGGACCAACAATAATAAACCGTGCACTGCCGAGGGTCGAACGGCTCGAACCATAGATGCATCTATTTTCCCCGCTCGTGAATCGATCATGCGACGCGGTCAACATAATAACAATACGACTAGCCTGCTGGCGAATCATACCTGCGACTCATGTGCTCATATGTACACGTATTCACATAAAAGATCCATATTTTATTCAAGAAAACAGTTTCTCATAGAAGTGATAAAATTCTCTTTAATTAAACATGAAGATATTATTTAGAATATTTTTTCTGGAAATTCGTTTGCCAAGTTTTAACAATATTCAATAAAATAACCTTACCAGGAACACAATAATCCACGGGGAAATCCATCGTCTTTCCAAATAATTAAGAAGAGTACACCCTAACCTTTTTAGGAAAATAAATTACCAATTCCATAGCATTATCAGCCTAAAATTATGATAGGATCACATGTACAACATGTAAGGCATGGTAGTGGGTCCTAGACTACCCGGACATGGCATAACAGTAGCTACGCACGGACTCCCGTCACCTCGTCCGTACGTAGCCCCCCCCAAATAATAGCATTTATTCATTTAGTTCACATATGGGGACAATTGCCCCTCACAAAGTTAGAAAGGAGACTTACCTCGCTCTGAAATTTCATAAACGGCCTCCAAGCCTTCCCGACGACTCCAATCGATGCACAACGCTCCAAAACTACCCAAATTATGATAAACCAATGAAAGTATACTCAAATATTTGCTAAAAATTCAGATTATATAAACTCCCATCTCCGCTCAAGGAATTGACCAAAATGCCCTCAGGCCCAAGTGCCCGGATTCCGAAATTTCTCGAAGATAAATTCTACCCATAACTTTACTAACTCAAATATACAATTTGTTACAATTTTCATGCTCAAATTTATAGTAAAAGTCCAAAATTTCAAGTTCTAGGTATTCCCCAAAAATCCCAAATTTATACAAATTTTCCATGCTTAAATCCATGTAAGATCACATATTTAACTCAATAATAGGAATAATTCACTTACCTTGTGTTGCTTGGTGAAAATCCCTCCTTGAGCTCTCCAAAATCATCCAAGCCAAATGAAGGAAATGAAAGAAATGGGCCAAAATTCGTGTTTAAAACAATCTGCCCATGCTTCATCGAGTTGTACCTTGCGCTTGCGCTGTGCAGGTTGTACATCCTATTACAATTTTCCCTTGTTGAACACCTTCTGTTAAAACACCCATAACTCCTTGTAGAAATATCCAAATACCAAACGGTTTGAAGATTTAGAAACTAGACTCAAAGATATTTAATTTGATAGGTTGCCATATAACTATTTATATATTCCAAGATATGTGCTTCTAAAGTCGGCTCCATACATCAGAAAATTCTGGCGAAACTGCTCCACCAGCCATTGTCAATCGGTCATAAGTTTCTGATAAAATGTTCAAATCATAAATGGTTTAACTTTATGGAAACTAGAATGCGAGTTCTACAACTTTCATGTTTTGCAAATTTTCTGATTCCTTATAGATTATTATATATACGCTTCCGAAGTTAGCTCTTCGATGCATAAATTGCTGTCCCAAAACAGATTTGCTGCAGAATTTTCAGCAGCTATTTTGGTCCGAAATCCATTCCGTTAACCTTCCGAAATCAACCCGAGGCCCTCGGGACCTTAAACAATTATACCAACATGTCCCAAAACATGATATGAACTCGCTCGAGGCCTCAAATCACATCAAACAACATCGAAATCATGAATCACACTCCAATTCAAGCTTTATGAACTTTGAAATTTCAAACTTCTACATCTGATGCCGAAACCTATCAAATCACGTTCGATTGACCCCAAATTTTGCACACAAGTTATATTCAACATTACGGACTTGCTCTAAATTTAGGAAGTGGAATCCGACCCCGATATCAAAAAGTCAAACCCTCGGTCAAACTTTTCAAAAACCTTCAAATTTCTATCTTTAGCCAAGTGACTTCAAAATGACCTCCGGACATCCGAATTCATTTCCGATCGCGCTCCCAACTCCAGAATCACCCTACAGAGCAATTCCATGACTCGGAATCCCAAACGAACATCAATATCATTGAAATGCGCTTCAAGCCAAACTTAGGAAATTCCTTCAAAAATGCTAACTTTCACAATATACGTCGAGACGCTCCCGGGTTATCCAAATCCCGATCCGGACATACGCCCAAGTCCAAAATATTCATACAAACCTGTTGGAACCTTCTGATCCTGATTCTGAGGCCGTTTTCTCAAAATTCCAATCTTAATCAATTTCTCCAACTTAAGGCTTCCGAAATGAGAATTTTCCTTCTAATCTAACTCCGAGCTTCCTGAATCTCAACTCCGACCATACGCACAATTCATAATACCAAAAATGAAGTTGTTCATGACTTCCAACCGCTGAACGACACGCTAAAGCTCAAAAAGACCGGTCGGGTCGTTACAATCTCAAGGAGATTTTATGGTGGAATTGTATGAAAAGGGGTGTGGCGGACTTTGTGGCTAGGTTTCCGAATTGTCAGCAAGTGAAGGCTGAGCATCAGAGGCCTGGTGAGTTGACGCAGCTTATGGAAATACCAATGTGGAAGTGGGAGATGATCAATATGGACTTTGTGGTAGGGTTACCCCACACTCAGCGCAAGTTCGACTCAATTTGGGTAATAGTGGATCGGCTCACAAAGTCGGCACATTTCATGCCAGTCAAGTCCACCGATACTGCAGAATAGTACGCTCAGTTGTATATCAAAGAAATAGTTAGGCTCCATGGCACTCCAGTATCTATTATCTCGGATCGAGGGGCCCAATTCAGAGCTAACTTTTGGAAGAAATTTCATCAAGGAATGGGTACACAGGTAAATCTCAGCACAACTTTCCACCCGCAGACGGACGGCCAGGCAGAGCGGACTATTCACACGCTTGAAGACATGTTACGGGCTTGTGTATTAGATTTCAAGTGTAGCTGGGATGACCACTTACTGCTTATAGAATTTGCTTACAATAACAGTTTTCATGCTAGTATTGAGATGTCCCCATTTAAGGCATTATACGAAAGGAGGTGTAGGTCGCCGACTGGATGGTTTGAGGTTGGTGAGGCGGAACTTCTAGGACCGGATCTTGTGCACCAAGCTATGGAAAAAGTTAGAGTCATTCAGGAAAGGATGAAGACTGCTCAGAGTCGTCAGAAATCCTATGCGGATGATCGTCGAAGAAATTTGGAGTTTCAAGTAGATGATTGGGTATTCTTGAAGGTGTCTCCCATGAAGGGAGGGATGCGGTTTGGGAAGAAAGGGAAATTGAGATCGAGGTAAGTCGGGCCATATCGGATCTCTCAAATGATAGGTCAGGTAGCGTATAGGCTGGAATTGCCCCCTGAAATGTCATTGGTGCATCCAGTGTTTCATGTGTCCATGCTAAACAAGGTAATTGGAGATCCATATGCCATCGTGCTACTTGAGACCATTGAAATTAATGAAGAATTGTCATATGAAGAGGTTCCAGTTGCTATTCTTGATAGACTAGTTCGTAGATTGAGAAACAAAGAGGTCGCTTCAGTTAAAGTATTATGGCGGAATCAACAAGTCGAAGAAGCAAAGTGGGAAGCGGAAAATGAAATGAAATAGAAATATCCCCATTTGTTTGAATAAGTCTAGTAGTGGTCGTGGGTACTGCCATCTCTAAGCAATTACACCTTTGTGTCAAATTATGTGCAAGAACACCCCACTCCCCTAATTATCCTACTATTATGACTTCTCAAATTTGTACTACATTTGTAGGTGTTATGAATAGTTGGATCATGTACAAATCCTTGAAATAGCTGAATTATGTGCAACTCATTGTAATAGTTGAATTATGTGAAACTTTGTGGTGTTAAACGAACTATGTGTAACTGGTTGAAGTAGTTGAATATATACGACTTGTGGAGATAACTGAATTATGTGCAAGTTGATGGAGTAATTGAAAATGTGTGAAATTAGTGAAAAGTGCGTTTCGAGGGCTCTCTGACAGGTAGATAGGCCTAATAACAAAGGAAACTCTGGAATTTTTTGTAGAAAATATCGGAGTTAGTGAATGTTGGGGGTTGGCATCTTGTGTTTTCATACCCAAATGAATCCCCGATCCTCATTCGAGGACGAATGATTTTAAGTGGGGGAGGATGTAAAGACCCGTACAATTCTTAACTAAAAATGATGTCCAGGTAGGTCCCCATGTTGTTACAACTGTAGAAATTCTCAAAAACGGACCTTTTTGAAGTAAAAGTACCCCCGGGACTTAAAAGATATAATTTCCCAGAATTGCGCGGATCTGCGGTCCACTATGCGATCGTTGATCAGGTATGCGGACCACATAGTGGTTGCATACCTGGATAGTTGCTGTCCATTTCAAGGATAGTTATGCGGCCCAAGATGCGATCGCATTTTGAGAATGTGGGCCGCATAGTTGTCGCATTCTGCGGAGGGAGTTATGCAACGCACTATGCGATCGCATAACAGGTATGCAGACCATATAGTGGTCGCATACCTGGGCAGCCTGCTTTCCTTTTTGGCCCAGCCGAGGGCCATTTATGCGACAGGAATGCGGACCGCATAGCAGGAATGCGATCGCATTCCTGACCGCATTTTCTGCTTCGGGGCTTCTAATTTCTGATTTTAAAACCCGACCCCTAGTTAAATAAAACAACCCTCCCCTTCATTTTTAACATCTATCTGACTAAAATAGAGAGAAGGGAGAGTGATTTTAGTGAGATAAAGTCATCTTCTTCATCAAATCAGTCCACCACCTCTACTCAGGCCTAGAAATCTTCGAGTAGTCGTTGTCTTCTTCACCACAAGAGGTAAGTCTTCACCCTATTTCCCCAAATTCTCAGATTTTAGTTAAGAATAAAACACACATAGGTTGGTTCTTGAGAATGAAAGTTAAGACCTTGCATGCATGTGAATAGTCTTCCACAATCTAGTAAAGGGAAGCAAGTTAGAGTAGTCTTTCAGTAAAAAGGGTTTAGTTAATCTAAGGGATCACATAGTGTTTGATAAAATGCCCAAATGAGTTCATGATTTCTAACTATAAGTCTAAACATGTTATCTTGTGAATTAGATTGAAGGCGTTAGAAGGTCCGGTGGTTCGAGAATAGATATTAAAGGGAAATTCTGACTCAAGGTATGTATGGCTAACTTTAATCTTTGTAGAGTCGCCTTGTTGGTGTCCGAGCATTCGGTATGAGTTCCTAGCTTATGCATATTTGAATTGATTGTTCTAATGTGTTGATACGTAAGATTCTATTCTCTGATTGTCCTAGTTTCTTTTCCATGCCACCATGCTATGTGAGATTGTGAAAAGGGTGATTCCTTGTGCTTACTCTATCATGTGCAAAACTCGTTATGTGCTTGAACATCTCGGTATGAAAGGTTGTTCTACCAAACGAAAGAAATGATAACGAATCCAATTGTTAAATGTATCTAAGTGCTAAATGTTGTGTAGTAAATAATGGAAAGGGAAGGTGGAATTAACTAATTGAGCTATATGTTGATGGCATACCGTAGATGACTCACTGTTTGGTAAAGATTTATGTGGCCCTGATTTCATATGGTTATTTGGTTATTGCCAAGGAATGTTCTTGATGATGGGAATCTTTGTGATTGAATTATTGGTTGATGTTGCTACAAATGATGGGGAGTAGATGTGGATTGATTTAATTAGGATAAATGATTATGGCATACCGTACATGACTCACTGCTTGGTAAAGATTATTGTGAACACATGGTTGTTCGAATGTTATGAATTTATATGCTTGATGATGGAAATCTTCGTGATTAAATTGCTGATTGTTGTTGTAATCTAAATGATGTCTGGTGGGACCGGGTTGCGCGCCGCAACATGTGAAATAAAGATGATATGTTGAGAAGTAATAAGGGTGGAATGTGACTGTACGGTGGGATCGGGTTGCACGCCGCAACAAAAGAAATAAGGGTTGAATGATGAGAAGAAATAAGGGTGGAATATGATTGTAAGGTGGGATCGGTTGCGCGCTGCAATAGGAGAACAATTGAAGTAAGGAACTGTGAAAATCTCATTTGTGATTCTCTGTATCTCTGTGCAATAATTGTTTGGTTTCTTTGACTTCCTTTTATCTTTGCATTGCTTTGATTTTACTTAGAGTAAAGTTTGTTCATACATACTAGTACTATTCAATGGTACTAACGTCCCTTTTGATGAGGGAGCTACATCTTTTATATGGATGTAGGTGGTTCTATAGCAGGTAGCTTCGTCCGCCGATAGTGGTACCTTCTCTTCATCCCTTCAGCAGTACTAGTGAGCCCCATTCCTCTCAGGGCCGTGCGTAGTCCATGTCATCTCTTTTGTATATTTTGGTTCTCTTAAGGTATAGTCGGGGCCTTGTTGCTGGAAAGTATGTATACTCTTCTCCGTACCTTTAGAGGCTCTGTAGACACTGTGTGGGTTGTATATATTTTGGGTAGTAGTTGTAATTATTCGTAATCATGGTCCCAAATTTGAAATGTTGTGCTTAGTTTGTATATTTACGGATTTTCAAATGTTGAAGCTTTAAAAGAGGAAATGGACTTATGTTGTAAAATTCATACTTTGGTTCCATTTTCTATTTCATTTATAGATTGGTATATTATAAACACGGGGTAATGTGTTGGGTAGGAAAGGCAATCCAGGTCCGCTTGACCGGGATCATCCAGTTAGGCGCCGGTCTCGTCCCTCGATTTTGGGGCGTGACATAAACTTCAAGAGGCGATTTTCCAAAGACCAAAACTTCTCCAAATCATAGGTAGGTGATTCCTAACTATTTTCTTTCAATCTCTTACATCTTTTAACAAGATTTCAACCTAGAATCTAGAATTTTCATGGTAGAATTAGGGATTTTTGGGTAGAATTTAGGAATTTCGAAATTTTGAGATTTAGACCTTGAATTGAGGTCAGATTCCAAAACCAATTGTATATCCAGGCTCGGGGGAGAATGGGTAACGGATTTTGGTCTGACCTCGAGTTCGGACCAAGCGGGCTTGTGGTCGATTTTTGACTTTTGTTTGGAAAACATAGGAAAACCATGATTATGCATTAAAGTTGATTCCTTTAGTGATAATTAATGATATTAAACTAATCATGATTAGATACGAGTGGGTTGGAGGCAAATTCTAAAGGAAAAGGTGTCTTTGAGCTCTGAGTTGCCTGTGAAATCGAGGTAAGTTGTGTCTAACCTTAGCATGAGGGAATAGGTATTGCGTGATTACTTTCTACTTGTTTTGTTGTTGGATATGATGTATAGGTGAGGTGATGGGTACTTATATGTTGTTGTCGAGTCATAATATGTGAGTGAAGGTTCATTCTTGTTATTCTTGTAGTCTTAAAAGTCTGTCATCCATGCTTGTTGTTGCCATTGAAATGTTGGAATAATTGTATCCGGATCCACCGAGATGGATGACCTTGTGAATATTGATTAGATATTGAGACATTAATTTGTGAAAGTAATTCTGGTGAAATACTGATTTCTTGTGAAATTGCTCTTTATCTTTGTTAATGTTTCTATGATTGGTGAGGAAGAGTGTAAAGCACGAAGGGTGATGCCAGGCACGTTTTGTTTATATTGGTGAGGAAGAGTGTAAAGCACGAAGGGTGATGCCGTGCATAATCTATCTATATTGTGAGGTTGAGAGTAAAAGCACGAAGGGTGATGTCGTGCATTCTTGTTTTATAATCTAATGAGGAGGAGAGTAAAAGCACAAAAGGTGATGCCGTGCATTCTTATTTATTATTTGGTGAGGGTGAGAGTAAAAGCATGAAGGGTGATGCCGTGAAAATTTCCTTTCTATTTTAATTGCTTAACTTGTTGTTGATCACTATCTATTTATGTCCTTTGTTTTCTCACTCTTTATGTTAAAATTCCTCATTGCATGTTCCCTTCCCATTATTTGTCGTTTTAATGTTTATTTGTTATTATTTCTACTAGCATGATTTTACATGTCCAGGTTTTTATGTGGTGTCCTATCCTAGCCTCGCCACTACTTCGCCGAGGTTAGGCTCGACACTTACCAGTACATGGGTTCGGTTGTACTAATACTGCGCTTTGCACTTTTTGCGCACATCCAGGTATAGATCCGAGCTGAGTTCGAGTTATAGCTGACTATTCGCATGGAGACACGAGGTAGATCTGTCGACGTCCGTAGGTTCCTGGAGTCTCTTCTTTATTATTCAGTTTCTGTTTTATTTAGTTCAAGACAATTATATATTTTCTTTCAACCAAATACTTGTAGTAATTATTAGTGGCTCGTGAATTGTGACTCCAAACCCTGGGTAGCTAGACATTAGTATTAGTCCCGCAGTATCGTTTTATTATTTCATATACTATTTTGGTATCAATGTTGGATGGTAGAAAGACTTCGTATATTATGTTTTAATTGTGTTAAATGTTGTAACCCTCTAATGTTGCCTTTCCTACCAAGTACAACATTAGGCGCCATCACGGTCCCTACGGTGGGAATTCGGGTCGTGACAACGAATCACCCCATCATTGCAAATCTTGAACAAATAGGGTTCATCCCAATAATAGTCCAAACTGTCCCGTTTGAGTTTCTTCCTTTGGTTAGAAAATACCTCAGACGGGACAATGCCGATAACAAGGATATTAGCAACATCTGTGAACCAAGGCATACCATTCAAAGAAACAGAGAGGAGTTGCTCATCTGGGAATGCATCATTAATTTCAAGACCATCTTTGGGCCTCCCTTCCTCTTCTAAATGAGACAAATGATCCGCTACCTGATTTTCACTTCCTTTACTATCAATGATCTCGAGGTCAAACTCTTGAAGCAACAAAACTCATCTCATCAATCTAGCTTTCGAGTCCTTTTTGGTCATCATGTAACGCCGCGTGATCGGTGTGAACAATCACTTTGGCACCCATGAGATACGGGCTGAATTTCTCCATGGAGAACACAATTGCTATCAACTCTTTCTCCGTCACTGTATAATTAATCGGTGCATCATTCATCGTTTTGCTTGCATAGTACACATGATGAAATATCTTGTTCACCCTTTGGCCCAAAACCGCCCCTACCGCAACGTCACTTGCATCGCACATAAACTCAAAGTGTGAGATCCAATTGGGTGCGGCAATGATTGGAGTGGTTGTCAATTTATACTTTAGAAGATCAAAAGCTTCCATGCACTCTTCATTAAACTCAAACTTTTCATCCTTTTCTAGTAGCTTGCACAAGGGGTTCACCACTTTTGATAAGTCTTTTATGAACCTTCGGTAGAACCCCGTGTTGTCAAGAAAGCTCCTAACTCCCTTTCCGGAAGTAGGAGGAGGTAGCTTTGAAATCACTTATATTTTCGCCTTGTCCACTTCGATTCTGTTCTTTGAGATCTTATGGACGAGGACAATGCCCTCCTCGACCATAAAGTGGCATTTTTCCCAATTAAGCACAGGATTTGTCTCTTCACATCGAGCTAGCACCTTGTCAAGATATTCCAAGCATTCTTCAAATAAGTCCCCAACAACACTAAAATCATCCATAAAGACTTCGAGGAAGTCCTCCACCATGTCCATAAATATAGCCATCATGCACCGTTGAAAGGTAGTGGGTGCATTACACAATCCAAATGGCATCCAGGAGAATGCAAATGTTCCATACAAGCATGTGAAGGTAGTTTTCTCTTGGTCTTCTGGTGCTATGAGAATCCTGTTGTACCCTGAGTACCCAATCAAGAAGCAATAGTAGGCACCCCGGCAAGTCTGTATAGTATTTGATCAAGAAAGGGTAATGGAAAATGATCTTTGCGGGTCACTTTGTTCAAATTTCGGTAGCCCATGCATACCCTCCATCCAGTCACGGTCCTAGTAGGGATCAATTTATTTTTTTTGTTTGTCACCACAGTCATTCCCCCTCTTTTTGGGCAAACATTGCACCGGTGAAGTCCATGCACTATCTGAAAGAGGATACAACACCCCAGAATCAAGCCATTTGATAATTTTCTTTCTTGACGACCTCTTGCATAGCCTCGTTCAACCTCCTTTGATGTTCCATTGAAGGTTTTGCATCATCATCAAATATAATGTTATGCATGTAAAAGGCGGGCCTTATGCCTTGAATGTCAGTTAAGGTCCATCCAATTGCCTTTTTTCTTCTTTGAAGCACCTCAAGAGTGGAGTTTACCTGCACTTTGGTTAAGCAAGAAGAAAGAATAATAGGTAATGTAGAAGAAGGGACTAAGAATTCATACCTGAGGTGTGAAGGTAGAGGCTTCAAGTCAAATGTTGGTGGCTCCTCGATCGAGGGCTTTGTTGGTGGAGTCTTCCAGTTTTCTAAGTCCAAAGAGAGTTTACGGGGACCATATGAGTGGGATCTCATTCCTTGAAAGGCATTTGCACATTCAACCAAGCCATCCCTTTCATCATCCTCATGGTTCAACAATACAACTTCCATAGGATCTTCTACATTGATCATTGCACTCGTATCATCAACTATCACCTCTGCCACAAGATCCACAAAAGAGCAAGCTTCATTACTGTTCGGTTGCCTCATTGATTTGCACACGTGGAATACAAACTTTTCATTGCCCACTCGGAAGGTGAGCTCCCCTTCTTCCACATCCACCAATGCCTTCCCTGTTTCTAGGAAAGGCCTTCCCGATATTATGGGAACCTCATAGTCAGCTTCGCAGTCGAGGATCACAAAACCAGCGGGAAAAATAAACTTGTCAACTCGAACAAGAACATCATCAATAATCCCAAGCGGCCTTTTAATTGTTCTATCCTCCATTTGCAATCTCATTGAAGTAGCTCTCGGTTGACCAATACCCAAAGTCTTGAATACGAAGTAAGGCATCTAATTTATACTTACTCCCAAATCACAGAACGCCTTTGCAAAATCCGCATTCCTAGTGGTACAAGGAATTGTAAATGCGCAAGGATCTTCAAGCTTTGGAGCCATCGAGTGCACAATGGCACTCACTTGATGAGTCATTTTAATGGTCGGACAATCCAGAGATCTCTTTTTAGTTACCAAGTCTTTCATAAACTTGGCATATCCCGACATTTGCTCAAGAGCTTCGACAAAAGGCACATTGTTTGACAAGCTTTTCATCTTCTCAATAAACTTCTTGAATTGGTTTTCATTCTTTAGCTTCGCAAGTCTTTGAGGATAAGTCGGAGGAGGACATGGCAAAGAAGCCTTGGCTTTTGGCACTACCATTTTGGGTATGTCTATCACGTGTTCCCTAGATGGGTTCACGTCATCTTGAGTCTCCTCGTTGTCCTGAATATAGATCCTCACTTCATCATTCAAATTCTCTTCACTCACTTGCTCATCAACTATTGGATCATCATCATTTTGCAACACAACATCATCATTCACAACTTTCTTTTTGTTGGAAGTACTTGCTTCACTACCTCTACCGCTCCTTGTGGTCACCGCCATAGCATGGCCCGTATTGTTCCCACCATTCGGGTTCACTACCGTGTCACTTGGTAGAGCCCCCTTAGGACGAGTGTTCAATGCTTGAGAGATTTGACCCATTGTACTTCTAGGTTGCAGATGGAAGTAGTGTGGGAGGCAATTTGAGCATAGGAATCGGCATTCCTTTCCATCATTTGTTTGAACATATTCTCTATCCGCCCCATTTCATTATTTGAAGAACTTTTCACTTGAGATTGAGATGGAGGTGGATTGTTGAGTTGTTGATACATCAAGGGCCTTTGAAAACCCGACCCTCGATTTCCATTACCTCCCCAATCGTTGTTATTGTTGCCATTCCAATTGTTACTGCCACCCCAATTGTGGTTGTTGTTCCCCCAATTGTTTGAGTTTTTGTTGTTGTTGTTGTTATTGTTCCAATTTCCTTGGCCTTGGTTGCTCCAATTTTGGTTATTTCCTTGTGATCTCCATTGTTGATTTGGAGCATTGCTCTGTTGTCCTTGGTAGTTGTTGGCATACAAAACTTCCTCGCTTTGGTCATCATCTTGGTTGTAGCCCCTTCCACTTTGTTCATATTGATCTTGATTGCTTTGCACTTGCTGACTACGCTTTCTCCTCTTGTTGACCATGACATTTACCCCTTCCATGGCATTAACTTCCTTAGGCCCTTGCACTTGCTGAAGCTAAGCCTTTGCTAGCTAATTCATAGTAGTAGTCAACTCTGCTATGGCTTGCCCGTGGTCATGAAGTTTCTTGTGAAGATGGATCACGATCGGGTCACCTTGAGTAACATTTTCCCGACTTTTCCAAGCTGAAGAAGTGTTAGCCATCTCATCTAGTATGTCACAAGCCTCAGCATAAGGCGGCTTCATATAATTACCCCCTGCTAGCTGGTTTACCACATATTGGTTGGTCGTGTTTATACCCCGATAGAATGTCTGTTGGATCATCGCTTCAGTCATGTCATTGTTGGGGAATTCCTTGACCATAGTTCTATATCTCGCCCAGATTTCATGTAGGGGTTCATTAGGTTCATGTTTGAAGGCTAAGATCTCATCCCTTAATGCCGTCATGTGTCCCGGTGAGAAAAACTTGGCTATAAACGTTTCAGCCAACTCATCCCACGTGATGATGGAATGGTTGGGGAGCCTTTCGAGCCAGTCCAAAACTTTTCCTCCAAGTGAAAAAAGTAACAATCTCAATCTCAGCACATCCTCCGACACGTTTATCTGTTTGTTCCCCCAGTAGGTGTCGACAAAACCCTTTAGATTTTATAAGGATTCTGATGGGGAACACCAGTGAAGACCCCTCTTTGCTCCAATAAGGTCAACATAACATTTTTACTATGTAAATTGCCTGCCCATATTCGTGGTGGGACAACTGCACTTGCGTAACCTTCATTGGGAAACACGCGATGAGCTGCCCGTGGAGGAGGCGGGGGAGGGTCTGGAATGTTGTCATTGGCCTGGCAGTCTCTTCTTTGAGCTTGAGATACCAAATGAACCTCATCCTCACCATTATCATCTACCTCCTCCCCCGGGAGAACGTTGCCGAGAGGATCATTATTTGCCATTTTGTACCTAAAGTGATTAACACACAAAAATTAGTAAAATAGAAAGAAAGAAAAAAAACAAGACACACAACTAGTCAGATAGATAGCCAAAATCATTTAACTCCCCGGAAACGGCGCTAAAAAGTGGTCGGTTCCAACCCTACACCACTATATAGTAGCGAGGAGTGGTCGATGCAGTTTTACCTGATAGGTCGGGATCGATTTCCACATGGAGTTAATATTGGTTGGGAGTTGGGTTTCTTCCTAATATAGTTGTGTGTGTTGTTTCTATTTGCACTTCTAACCATAGTTGGGGTTGTTTCTATTCTAATTTTTATACTAATAAATGATAAAAGTAATCTAACTACAATATTTTTGTGAGAGTTTTTCAAGTGATAAAAAGCACTGGGAAGTGACTTCCACCTAGGCGAGTATCTAATAGGGTCAAGAATTTGGGACAATCTTGTTGTAATTAGGGTCGTGATATAACCTTCACGCATTAATACTCACTTTATACCTCTTGGTAATTTGAGTGACTTCGCCCGATTTGGCTTTCTCAAGCCCAAATGGGTGTTCATGCAATGCAAGTGAAATTGGCTCAAGTCGGGTATTATTATCTCTAGGTATAATCCTGTAATTAGGGAAATCAATCTCTTGAATTCACCCCAATTTCTTGTTAGCCTACTTTTCCTAGACTTGGGCCCTCTTTCTCAAGAAGAGCCTAAGTCAAAAAGGCACGAATCAGTGTTTGCAACCACTAATTCTACAATTAAAGCAGGAAATAAGCTAAATATCACTAACCCATGAACAATTAAGCCCTAAAAATAAAGACCCATTAAATACCAACACTAGGGTTGGGTCACAGCCCTAGCTATAGGGTCTAACTACTCATAATAATGATAGAAATCAAAGATGGAGATGAGATATAAGCCATATAATCCAAATACAAGATACAAATCTAAAGATAGAAGCTGAATCTACTCTAAATTACTCAAAATGGTAAAGCTCAGTCGTTCACGTGCTCCCTAATACAAAACATAACCTAAAATGTCAAAAAGGTTTATTTATACACAACTAAAATTTCTTGACAAAAAATGCCCCTACAGAGTTTTCGCTAACCGCGTAATGATAGGCGCGTCCGTGCTTGGAATTTCGGGGCCGCGCAATAACGATCCCGGTCCGTGTTTTTTTTTATTTGAATCTTGACTGAGACTTGTTTCGCGGACAGCGTAAAATCCACCACGTCCACATGAGCTTCATTCGTGGCCACGTATTTTGGATGCGGACCACGTTCTTTTGTTAAACTTCAATTGCAAGGTCTGTGAACCTTATTTCACGCTCCCGGCAGAATTGTGACCGCGTAAGAGTACTGCGTGGTTGCATAATTTGGATGCGGGCTGCGTACTTCCTTTTGAGTCCACTTTGCAAAGTCTTTGAATCTCAAAACTTCTAAAAATAGGATCCATCCGGGAAGTTAAATACACGGATTGGTTAGCTAACATAAGGGTTGTGCCTAATAAAGGAAATAAACTAAGGATGTGTGTGAATTACAAAGATCTAAACAAAGCATGCCCAAAGGATTCTTTCCCTTTGACTAACATCAATAGAATTGCCTCTTCTCAGGCAGAGCTCTCTGATGATACACCCATGGAAGAAACTCCTGAATATTTCACCCCAAAGAAACCCAAAGTATACCTCTCGAGTTCTTTAGAGTTACCATCAACTTCTGGGATACTCCAAACTGAGACACCTTCATTGGCGTTAAAGACAAGCCTATAGCTCATGGAAGAGTAATAGATTTTAATGATGTGGAAGCCCTCAACTACAAGGTAAAAGATCTTTTCGATTTCCAAGGTTGGTCAAACTTCCTTGCTCTACCTCCTCCCAAAGTCTATGAACCCCTAGCTAGGATGTTTTATGCTAATCTCCGTTCTCCCAAGATTTATAAGTTGGAATCTCTAGTTCTAAGGAAGTGCATTGTTCTATATTGTGCCATGTTTGACTAAATATTTCAGTGCTAGTGTTCTGGTTTCTCTATGCTATTCAAAAATACCTAGCCTGAATATTTTGAAATTATCTTTGATCAAGAAATGTGTTACATAGCCGAGCCTCCTCTAATTTCCTTCCTAACCAGTTAGGTCCCAATGATGTTAGCTTTGAAAGTTGGGTCCACACATACATTGTAGCAACAACCCTTCTACCTCACACTAGTTCATTCTCCACTTTTTCTCAATGTGATACCTTTGTTTTTTATGTTCTAGTGACCAAGCGTAAAATCAAATTGTCCTCCTGGGTCATAAATTTCATGATTGAAAGTGGTGATGATCCCACTTGTCACGACCCAGAATCCCAATCCGAGTCGTGATGGCGCCCAATGACGGGGTTAGGCAAGCCAACAATAATTACACTAAGTGATACCTTTTCCATCTAGTTAAACAGTCAAAGATTCCCAATTTATAACGACAAGCATGATACTAGCCTTGAGCGGAAATGAAATCCTAGTAGATACAAGCTGAAATAAAATGCACACATAGATATACATCCCAAAACCCCAACATATAAATATACACTACGCGTGTGTGCCAGGAACTAGTGTCACGAGTGTCATGGGCAACTACTGAATATACAATGACTA
>ML274872.1:41204-49712 GCA_005239495.1 Nicotiana undulata | reverse complement strand
ATCTCGGTAGCTGAAGTAGGACGCGGCCAACTCTGAACCGCCTCAATCTTCTGAGGATCAACCTTGATACCTTCCCCGGATACCACATGCCCCAAAAATGCCACGGAATCTAACCAGAACTCACACTTGGAGAACTTAGCATACAATTTCTGTTCCCGCAAGGTCTGGAGCACAACTCTCAAGTGCTGCTCATGCTCACCCAGGCTCCGCGAATAAATCAAGATGTCATCAATGAAGACGATGACGAAGGAATCAATATACGGCCTGAATACCCTATTCATCAAGTCCATGAAGGCTGCTGGGGCATTGGTTAAACCAAAAGACATCACCAGGAACTCATAATGGCCATACCTGGAACGAAATGCAGTCTTCGGAACATCTGAAGCCCGGATCCTCAGCTGATGATAACCCGATCTCAAGTCAACCTTAGAAAACACACGAGCACCCTGTAACTGATCAAACAAATCATCGATGTGAGCAGAGGATACTTATTCTTAATGGTAACCTTATTCAGCTGGCGGTAGTCAATGCACATTCGCATAAACCCATCCTTCTTCTTCACAAATAAGACTGGAACACCCCACGGAGACACACTCGGCCTGATAAACCCTTTCGAAAACAACTCCTCAAGCTACTCCTTCAACTCCTTCAATTCCTTAGGAGCCATACGATAGGGGGATGGAAATAGGCTGAGTATCTGGAGCCAAATCAATACAAAAGTCAATATCTCCATCTGGAGGCATGCCTGGAAGATCCGAAGGAAACACATTCGGGAACTCTCAAACAACAGGCACTGAATCAATGGTAGGAGACTTGGTGGTGGTGTCCCGCACATAAGCAAGGTAGGCCAAACAACCCTTCTCGACCATATGCCGAGCCTTTATGAAGGAAATAACCCGGCTGGAGGCACTAACTGAAGAACCTTTCCATTCTAGTCTAGGCGACTCAGGCATGGCTAAAGTGACTGTCTTGGCATGAAAATCTAACACAGCATGATAAAGAGATAGCCAATCCATGCGTAGGATAACCTCAAAATCAATCATATCCAGCAATAAAAGGTCTGCTCTGGTATCGAGACCGTAGAAAGTGACCACACAAGATCGGTAGACCCAGTCTACCACCACAGAATCACGCACAGGAGTGGACACATATATAGGAGAACACAAGGACTCACGAGGGATATCCAGAAAATGAGCAAATAGTACAGATACATACGAATCCGTGGATCCTGGATCAAATAGTACCGAAGCCTCCCTACCACATACTGAGATAATACCTATGATCACGGCGTCTGAGACCACTACATCGGATCTGGCCGGAATGGCATAAAATCTGGTTGAGGCTCCTGAAGACTGAACTCCCCCAGAGTGAATAGGAACTAACTGACCTCCTTCTGACTGGCCTCCCCCTCTGGGACGACCTTGCCGACCTGTTCCCCACCTTGGGGCGGCCGGACTGCTGGTGCTGAACTCCTAGGCTGATAACTCTACTGCACTGCCTTGCCCTGATACCTGGGACAAAACCTCCACATATGTCCCAGCTCCCCACACTCGTAACAACTTCCTGGTGCTACAGGCCGCTGCCCGAAAGAGGAAAAACCCTGAATAGCTGGAGGGCGATGTGAACCCTCTAGTAAGGCACTGAAATAGGAGCTAGAGGACCTTTGATGACTGGAATAGTTGATGGGTGCACCCTGGGTGGCTGGGGGACGATAAGAACGTTCTGGCATAGCGCCGAGCTGAGGCCTCGCTGCAATACCCCTGGGAGGTAGTGGAGGTGCTGAATATGAAGGCCTACTGAACTGGCCGCCTCCGAACTGACCTCTACCCCTAGCTGGAGCTCCCCTAAAGTCACATGTGAACCTGGCCCTCTTGTCCTGCTGACCTGGCTGACCCTGCTCCCTCTTCCTCATACGGTAACCCTCAATCTGTCGAGCTATCTCGACTACAAGCTGATATGGGGTACCCATCTCTACCTCTCTGGCCATGGAGGCCCTAATACCTGGATGCAAGCCTGCCACAAACCGTTGCACCCTCTCGGCATCAGTAGGCAATATCATAAGGGCATGGTGAGACAACTCTAAAAATATAGCCTCATAATCAGTCACTGACATATGCCCCTACTCTAGTCGCTCAAACTGACCCCGTAGCTCCTCTCTCTCGGAAGGTGGAATGTATCTGTCTAGAAATAACTGAGCGAACTTGTCCCAAGTGACAAGAGGAGAATTTGCTGGCCTGTTGAGAATATATGACTGCCACCACCTGCGAGCTCTGCCCTCTAACTGAAATGTGGTGAAATCCACTCCATGGGACTCCAAAATCCTCATGTTGTGCAGTCTGTCCCTGCACCTATCAAGAAAATCCTGAGCATCCTCTCCCCGCTCACCTCCAAAGACTGGAGGGCGAAGTCGGGTCCAACTATCCAACATTTTCTGCTGGTCACCCTCTGCAACTGGCCTGAGCTCTGGGGCTGCTACTGCGGGCTGAACCCCTCTCACGGGCGGTGTGCCTGGGGTATGACGTGCTGCTGCTACCTGACCTATGGCCTGAGCGGTAGGGGTCTGGACTCCCCCTCCCGCCTGAGAAGTGGCAGGGTCGGCTGGAAATAAACCAGCCTGAGACATAGTGTCCATGAATCTCAGCATAGGGCCCATGACCTCCTGGAAGCCTGGCCCCGTCATGAAATCCACTGGAGCAGGTGCTACTGGAGGCACCTCATCCTGCTCCTCTATAATAGGGTCCTCTAGTGGTGCCCCTGGCGTAGCTCTGGCACGCCCTCGACCCCTGCCTCGAGCAAGTGCTCTACCCCTGCTCCTACCCCGACCTTGGGCAGCTGGGGCAGCGGCCTCTCCCGGACCAAGAACATGGGATGCACGCGTCCTCACCATCTGCGAGAGAATGGAAGAATAGTTTTAGTACGTCATAGTTTGCACGACAGGATATGAATAAAAGGAAGTTTCCTAACACTCCAAAGCCTCCTGAAGATAAGTACAGACGTCTCCGTACAGATCCGCAAGACTCTACTTGGCCTGCCCATGACTCGTGAGACTTACGTGAACTGTGGCGTACGGCCCGCTCCCTTATATTTCACAATTTCATTTAAAATCCGCCGTGGCGTACGGGCCGCTCCCTTATATTTCACAATTTCATTTAAAAATTCGTCGTGGCGTACGGCCCGCTCCCTTATATTTCACAATTTCATTTAAAATCCGTCGTGGCGTACGGCCCGCTCCCTTATATTTCGCAATTTCATTTAAAAATCCGTCGTGGCGTACGGCCCGCTCCCTTATATTTCACAATTCCATTTCAATGAACCTCAGAAGTAAAACATGATGCAAAAATAAAATTTCGTAGGAAATATAGCATTACAATAAATCATAAGAGCATTTCAACGAAAAGAAAGAAACATATTCAAGGCATTGCAAGGAAACATACAAGGCATGATGTGGGCCTAACTACCCGGACATAATAATATTAGCTGCTACGTACGGACTCTCGTCACTTGGTGCGTACGTAGCCCCCAAACAAGTTACACATAGCATATATATCACCTATGGGGACAATTCCCTCTTACAAGGTTAGAAAGGAGACTCACCTCGTGTCGAATCTACCCCTCGGACCACAATTGCGTCCGAAACTCTGAATTCTATACCTGTGGACTCGCAACTAGTCAAAAGATATATAATAACATCAATGCATGTACGATGTGATAACTCATCTTAGTTATTCAATAAAATCGCTATTCTTGAAGATTTCTCAATTTCCAACCCCGGCCTCTCATCGCCAAATTCCGGTAATTTTCGAAGGAATGAACTACCCGAAGCCTAAGGATTGTAGTTACATAATTTATTTAGGAATTTTTTGCTAAAAATGAAGTTTCACTATTTTCCCAAAACCCCACATTTTTCTATCAATTCCTATGAATTTTAAGATAATTGGAAGAGGATTTTATTTGAATTTGATGTTAAAAGTCATGAAAAACGGACTAGGAATCACTTACCTTGATGAGTTTGAACTTGGGCAGTCCTTTCCCTAGCTTGGAGGAGCTCTAATGGAGGTTGGGTATTGAATAATGAAGAAGAATCTCGTAATTGGACATTTAAGAGAAGCTGCCAACAGGGGTTTCCGCACCTGCGACCTTGGGACCGCAGGTGCGGTCCCGCACCTGTGAGAAACTAACCGCCCCTGCGGAAAAGGGCCGGGAACCCTGGCATCGCGCCCGCGGAGAGGGAGTCCGCGCCAGCGGTCCCGCTCCTGCGGCCTGTAGCTCGCACATGCGGACTTTAGGCAAGAGGGCTGAGGTCGCGCCTGCGGAGGGGAGTTTCCACACCAGCGGACCCACCCCTGCGGGATTTGTTCCGCATCAGCGGAGGCTCCGCACCTGCGGCTGGGCAACCGCACCTGCGGTCACACCAACTGTTGTGCACCAGCAGTTGTTTTAGCTGGTTTTTGGCCTCGTGTGGTGTCCGGGAGGCACCTGGGCCCACTCGAGCCCCCGTCCAAGTATACCAACAAGTCTGTATTCATGATACGGACTCGCTCGAACTTCCGGAACATGGAAAACAACAACGAAACTCAAAATCAAACCCCAAAACCAAATTAATCAAACTTAAGAACTTTGAAATTCTAGAATTCACTTCAACGCGCCGAACCGGCCTAAACTACTCGGAATGACTTCAAAATTTTCAGACAAGTTATAAATGATACAACGGAACAATTCCCGGTCTCGGAATTTCAATCGGACCTCGGGAACATAAAATCACATTCCAAACCAAATTTCAAATTCTATGAGATTTCTCAAAACTTCATTAACTCCAATTTTCCTCATTTTATCTGAAACCAATCAAATCAAGTCCGTCTTACACCAAATTTCACAGATAACTTATATAACACATATTGAACTTGTTCCGGGCTCCGAAATCATAATACGGGCCCGGCAACACAGGTTTCAAGTCAAGGTTCATTTTCATAAGCCTTTAATATTTTCATAAAATACTTTTCTTTAAAAATTTATTTCTCGGACTTGGGTCCTCGGAATTCGATTCCGGGCATACACCCAAGTTCCATATTTTCCTACGGACCTTCCGGAACCGTCGGATCACGTATCCGGTTTCGTTTACCAAAAATGTTGACCAAAGTCAACTTTATTCAATTAATTATCACAAATTTAACTCTTAATAAAGTTTTTCACATAAAGGCTTCCCGGCTACGCGCTTTGACTGCGCACGCACATCGAGGTGAGATTAATGAAGGCTTTTGGGCCTCTAAACACAGTCCAAATTAGATGTACATAAGATGACCCCTTTTTGGGTCATCACACCACTAGTCTTCCCTATGGTATAATTATCTCCTTGAAGCCCATAACATCTTTACTTCCAATTACACTTTTTTCTCTATCACCAGACCTTACAATTCTAGAGCATTTTCGAGTATGTGGTATGTTAGGGAAAAAGGTTCTTGGGTGAAGAAGCAAGAATGAGATATTAAGGTTGTTCAGATTGAATCCAAAGCTAGAGCGTCTGGTTCCCATCTTGGTGTGTGTGATCCTGAACTTGTGGAGAAATTGACTGCTATTGAAAACAAGATGACCATCATCAAGGATTTTTTTCTCTCGACTCAATCAACTATTGGAGATATTCATGACATCTCGAAGGAGATAGGGTCAGATGTATCAAAGATATGGGTCAAGATTCTCAAGTTAGCAGAGAATGCAGTCAAAGATTTTAAGGAAGTGTGCGACATGAACGATGGGGTATTTGTTATAGTGAATGCTAGCTTTGATCGTATGAAGAAGGATATTTGCAATAGTCTCTCTTATTTTTCGCGTCGTTAGTTTGTGAATGGGGTGGACGTTTAAGACAATATTTTCTTCTGTTGCTTCTTTTTGTTGTTTTGTGTTGGTTTACCAGTCTTTGACTATTTTGGTACTATAACCACTGCACCAACATGACTATCTCCACACTCATGTTTAGTTTGCTTTGACATTTTTGTATTTCCAGTGCTTATTTTCTGTTTATATGTTGTTATGATGTTTTTCTTTGTTGATGCCAAAAGGGGGAGAAATAAGTTTTACAAATGCATGTATAAGCATTTTTTTATGACTGTCCTATTGAGGGAGAGTCAACTGTTGTGAGTATCTAGCATTTCAAGTATACACATATTTATGGTTGTCGTGTTGAGAGGGAGTCAACTACCACATGATGCTTAGTCAAGGAGGAGTCAACTACAACAAGAAAAGAGTCGACTAAATCGGGAAGTAAACTGAATTTATATGTTATTTTGTCATCGTAACAAAGGAGGAGATTGTTATATCTAGATGTCAATGATGAAAAATAACATATCTTTGTTTGCAGTATCATTTCAGATGCAAAGGAGGATAAGAGAAAGTATGTCAATGATGTACGAAAGAAGACAAGAAAGGAAGGAGTAAAAGAAAGAATGAATGCAAATATCTATCAACAAAAACAAGAAAGTAAGGACCAAGATTAAAGAGAATTGTAAAAGATACGAGTACCACATGATGGAGAACAAAGAAGGAAGGACCAAGATTTGAAAAGATCTAGGTTGCTGAAATAGCATCTGCTCAAATTATTGAAGAACTGTGTTGCAAAGGAAAGTTATCAATCCCTTATATCGAGGAATAATCTAAGGACCATTCGCACGAGGATATTCACTATCAAAAAGGAATGACCGGCAATCAAGATTCAAACTAAGGAAGCTCCACGCTTATTCTTGGAATGAATCATAATTGATTCAACTCCAAGGATCAATTCCATCGGGATCGCAAATCTCCCAACGATATGCTAAAATCAGTCAAACCAATGTTCGAGTATATATTGCAGATTATCAAGGAAGCATTATATACTTGGATCAAACCAACTTCATGTTCTTTGTTCTAGTATAAACAAGCATTGTAATCTAAGTGTAGTTTACTATGTAATCAGTAGAGAGAATAAAGGGAGGAAAACATTGGTGAGGCATTGTATCACAGTTATTATAAGTGTACTTAGAATCAAAAGTGAGTTAGTATTCAGAGATAACATCAACACAATTGTATGAACTTATTCAAGGAGTTTTGAAGAGATAACACCCTTGCAACTCAAGAGGACTGGAGTATGATTCACATTGAATCCTAACAAGTATAAAAATTCTGGGTGTCTTTAATTCGTGCACTTTACTTCTATCTTTAGTTTTATCCCGCCTTTACTTTTAGTCAACTATTTAGTAAACTAGTCAACTACTTATATATAAAAAGATAAATCCATAATTCACCTCCCCTTTTGTACTTCCAATTTTGTGAAAGTCATGGTCCTCAGCTTCCCTTGTACTTTCAATTTTGACGAAGTCATGGTCCTCAGCTCCCCTTGTACATTCAATTTGGACAAAGTAATTGTCCTCACCTCCCCTTGTACTTTCAACTTGGACAGAGTAATGGTCCTCAACTCTATTACCCACCGAAGGAAATCGGTGAAACCATTCTGGAAAACATGGATATTGCTAGTTATTATACAAATATGAAAAGACTTTGGGATGAACTTGACAATTTAGATACGTGTCAATATATTTCTCTAGTGATTATTCTTGTGGGGGTGGGGGTGGGGGTGGGGGAGATCCAAGACATACAAGTCAATCCAAGATGGCAAGATCATTCAATTCCTTACGAGACTGAATGTTGCATATTGTAGACCCAAGAGTAGCTTTCATGCTCTCACCATTGTCCACCATTAACAGTGACTAGTCCTTGCTCATCAAGTATGAAAAACATAGGAAGGTTCAGATCTCTCCCACCATCATGGAGTGGGGGCATTCTAATTTGTAAAATAGCAATATGTAGGACAAGTATTAGCCAAGATAAGAAAGGTGATGTTCTAAACGTCAATGTCACACAAGGGGGGGGGGGGTTTGTATGGTGTCCGATTTTTGCGTGCACTTGTTATAAAAGGACCTAGTTCTTCTATGTGTTCTAACTACTACTGTTTGCGGAATAATAAATACAGAAAGTAAAGAACACAGTGATTTTTACGTGGAAAACACCTGGCTCAAAAGGTGAAAAAACCACGTCCAACTACCTAGTAGGATTATCTCCAAACACTTCACTAAATCAATGATCCAAACAATATTTACAAAATAAACTCTTTTGTAAACCTAAAGATTAAGTCTAACCCTTAAAACAACACGCCACAAGCTGTTGCAACTATGTCAAGTTAACTTTAACTTGAATAATACAACTCAGTACCTAGTACGAATTGCTTCTAAGAAAGCTGAAAGGTACAACTCAAAAAGCCTACTACACTTTGAACTAGAAATAAAGAATGACACATAAACCTATTTATGATGTTTTTTCTTCAATCTGGTTTGTGTAGCTTCAGGATCGCACTCTTAAATTTCGACCAAATTGCTTGCAAAATTTCCTAACTATTTTGCTCTCAATTCACGTGTTGCTTCTGTTTTTGTGTGTCACTGTACAATAAGAACATTCTGCAATATATAAGAGTTAGTAGATAAGGAA
>ML274872.1:16204-38704 GCA_005239495.1 Nicotiana undulata | reverse complement strand
GGATTTTCGAATCGAGAGAGATATTGAGAGAGATCAAGAATTCTCACCATTTATTACATTCATGGACCCAATTCAATTCATTGGGATCCTTCATTCACAATTATTTCCTCCAAGAACGTTTTCTAAAACTCTTTGACCCCCAAATTTTGAGTATCCTACTTTGACGCAATTCGCAGGGTTCAACAAGCAATCGATATTTCACAATCAAGGGTGTAATCCTCTTTGTAGTAGCGGTCCTTATATATCGTATTAACAATCGAGATATGGTCGAAAGAAAAATTCTCTATTTGATAGGGCTTCTTCCTATTGGGTCTTCCAATATCAATAGGTTGATTGTTTCGCTCCTGTATCTTCCCAAAGGAAAAAAGATCTCTGAGAGATTACTCCATACTCCCTCACTATCCTTTTCTTTTTCTATTTTATTTTTACCTCATCTCCTTCTTGTCTCAGGCATTTAGACATCTATCACAGACCCAACCAGTATGAATCTATTTTCTAATTTTTCAACGACCTCAGAAATGACCTCAGAAGAAGGTTGTGGTACAGAAGTTACCTGTTCAGAATCGGGGGACCCAGTTTCTTCCCCCTCAGTCACCGACTTGAAAGAGTCATCGGAAATTTTGGAATTGTTTGTAAGGGAAGGGATGGCTTGAATGAAATTTAGTTTTGAAATTGACGGTTAAGGCTTCCGTAGAATCTAGGTATTTTAATTTGGTGAGGATTCTTGTTGAAACGGAACTGGTTCAAAGTCAATTGGATAGGCTTTTAAAGATTTGGGCTTGAGTAGGACTCTGCTCATGATTTAAATATTAGTATTTCAAATTGTGCAGAGTGTAGAATACATACCTCGCTATTCAGATGAACCAACACTGATGAACCAGGTTCTTCATTAAGAATCCTCTTGATCATGTCTTAATTTGCCAAAATAGATAAAATTTCATTAGAGATCAGTGAGTCATATTAACACATGGCATAGGAGTATACTCTTTACAGTATGAGATTAAGCAAAGATTAATCTAGTTATTTACACAAACTCCAAATTTTCTAGCCAATTTTCTTTTCATGTTTCGTTTTCTTTCATGTACAATCTGAACTGGTTCATTAGGTGATCTTAATTATCCCTAATTCTAACATGTTTCTTTCAAAGTTCTCTTTACTCAGTGCTTCTGTGAAGATGTCATCTATTTGCTTGTAAGTAGCACAAAATTTCACAGTGATCAAACCCTTTACATAGTTGTCCCTCAAAAAGCGATGCCTAACATCTATGTGCTTAGTTCGTTTGTGATGAATCGGGTTCTTGGTCATACTAATTGCATTAGTGTTATCACAAAAGATAGGGATACAACCTACATCAATCCCACAATCCATTAATTGATGTTTCATCCACAACATTTAGCACAACATGAGGCAGCAACAATATACTCAGTTTCGGCAGAAGATAAGCCCTCGGAATTTTACCTTTTTGATGGCCCAAGACACAAGACATGAGCCAAGAAAGTGTGTCATAACCGAGGTGCTCTTTCTATCCACAAGAAAAGCTACATAATCAGCATCAACATATCCCACTAAGTTGAAATTACTACCTTATGGATACCATAGACAAAGATCAGTGGTGCCTTTTAGGTATCTCAAGATGCTCTTGACAAAAGTCAAGTGAGACTCCTTTGGATTTTCCTGGAATCTAGCACAAAGGCCTACACTGAAAACAATGTCAGGTCTGCTAGCAGGGAGATATAACAAAGATCTAATCATTCCCCTATACATCTTCTGATCAACAGATGAATCGGGTTCATCAACATCCAACTTCGTGGATGTTGCAATAAGAGTGTAAAATTATTTGGATGTTCCTTCCAGGTTTTGTTACTGACGAATAGGTTCATGGACAGGTTCCCTCGAGGTTTGAGGATCGGTTCCTCTCTAGTTAGTTCCCCCTGTCATGTTGCCCTGGGTGGAAGGACTTGTTCCATCACATGTTCTTTCCTGTGATGCTGCTTCAGGCTGGACTGTGGCTTCATCATTTGAGTTTCTTGTTAGTCCAATCTCTTCATCATCTTGTTCATGCCTCTTAGAGATAATGTTAGTTTCAAAAACAACATGCACACATTCTTCTACACACATAGTTCTTTTGTTACATATCTTATAAGCTTTACTATGTGAAGAATATCCCAAGAATACTCTCTCATCACTCTTGGGGTCAAACTTACCTAGGGAGTCCTTGCCATTGTTGTGCACAAAGCACTTGCAACCAAAATCCCTAAGGTGGGATATATTGGGATTTCTCCCTTTAAGTAACTCATAGGGAGTCTTCTCTACAAGTGGTCTAGTCATGCACCTATTTATGATATAGCATGCAGTATTTATAGCTTCTTCCCAGAAGCTATGAGCTAGTTTACTAGAAAGAAGCATAGTCCTAGCCATATATTCAAGTGTCTTATTCTTTCTTTCAACCACTCCATTTTGTTGTTGAGTTCTAGGGGCTGAAAATTTTATGATCTATGCCATGCTCATCACAAAATTCAGCAAATTTAACATATTCAAATTCAGTGCCATGATCAGACCTAATTGATGCAAGTTGATTTCCTAATTGTTTCTGATGTTTTTTAACAAAAGAAGTAAACATGTCAAATGCTTCATCTTTAGATGTTAGAAACAATGTCCAGGTAAATCTAGAATAATCATCAACAAGCACCATTACATATCTCTTACCACCTCTACTTAATGTTTTCATAGGACCACAAAGATCCATATGAACCCGTTCCATCGTTCTGGTGGTACTTACCATTTTCTTGCTTTTATAAGAGGATCTTACCTGCTTCCCCCTTGCACAAGCCTCACAAACTTTATCTTTCCTAAACTTAATGTTAGGCAGTCCTATCACCAAGTCCTTGGAGACTAGTTTGTTGAGTTGACTTAGACTGGCATGTCCAAGTCATTTGTTCCAAATGAGGGGATCATCATCCAACACACTTAAGCAAGTAAGTTCATTTTCTGTAAGTGTGGACAGATCTACAATGTAAATATTGTTTACTCTTTTTCCCTACAAAACAATCTTGTCAATGGTAAGATTTATCACTAAACATTTGGTAGTGGTGAATGCTACCAAGTTACCTCTATCATACAATTGTGATACACTGATTAGGCTGTAATTTAGGCCATCTATCGAGTAGACATTCTCAATAGAGTGAGAATCAATCTTATCTACCTTTCTAACCTCAATGATCTCACCTTTCTTCCCATTTCCAAAGGAGATATTACCTCTTTTGAGGTTCTCAAGTGAAAGGAACTGGTTCTTTCTACCTGTCATATGCTTTTAGTAGCCACTATCCATGTACCATATTTAGCTTCTCCCCTTCACTTGGACCCGCAAAAGGAAGTCAGGGGTTAGTCTTAGGAACCCAAACTAGTTTGAGTCCCTTTCTATAGGCAAAAGGGTGAATCAAATTCTTTTTGGCCCATCATGGTAGCCTACTTTTCCCTTGAACAAATATTTTATTCCTTTGACTAGCCTTTTCTTTTGCATTACATTCACTTTTATAGTGACCGGTCTTACCAAATTGTGTGCATATTATGTTCTCAGGAAGTGTGAGGTACTTGATTTTGGGATCCCACTTAGGTGCAGGGGTCCCGTAGCCAAGTCCTCTCTTATTACTACTATGGTGTTCATTAAGCCATGAAAGTGCATTAGAGGACCTATTCCATTTACAAGTTATGTCTAGCTCGTGCTTAACCTTGCTTAGATCCTTCTTAAGGACTCATATCTACTCATCTTTTTAGTACAACTCATCTTTCATTTTTCCTAGGTTTTCTTCTAATGTATGTTGTGTGTGATCAGCTTTCTTTTTACCTGTTCCTAATTTCAGTTTTAGATTTTCAGATCTTAGCTCTAAGACAGTGGTGTTAACTTCATGAACCTGGTTCTTTAACTCAGCATTTTTACTATCACTTTCACTAGCCCTAAGTTCCAGATTCTTGCACTTAGCTTTCAGAATCACACACTCCTGAGACAGTTGTTTCCTTTCATTGTTTAGATCCTTAGATTCATCAATGAAATCCAGGAGTAACTCAGATAGCCGTTCTTTAGACAAAAATTTAATCTTGTCTTTGAGATGAATTATACTTACCTCTGATTCCTCATCGGATTCTCCAATTTCCATAAGTGCTTGTTCATCTCCATCTTTATCCTCTGAATCTTCATTTGAGCTTACTCCCCAGGTAGCAACTATAGCCTTTTTTGATCCTTTGTTCTTCTTGGGTTGAAATTATTTCTTCTTTCTGTTCCTTCTTTCAGATTTCTCCTTTTTTCACTTGACTTCCCACATAGGACAGTTCTTGATCATGTGGTTCATTTTACCACATTTGAAGCATCCATCAATAATGTGCAAGTGATGATTGAATAGCGGTGGCCTGGTGGTGGATTTTGCTTTACACTTTTCAGGTAGTGCACTCATCTTGATCTTTTCCTAAGGTGTTAGACTCTTCAAGGATAACCTACTCTGATACCAATTGATGTTCTAAACGTCAATGCCACATAAGAGGGGAGGTGATTTGTGTGGTGTCCGATTTTCGCGTGCACTTGTTATAGAAGGACCTGGTTCTTCTATGTGTTCAAACTACTGTTGTTTGCAGAATAATAAATACAGAAAGTAAAGAACACAGAGATTTTTACGTGCAAAACACCTGGCTCAAAAGGTGAAAAAAACACGACCTACTACCCAGTAAGATTTTCTCCAAACACTTCACTAAATCAATGAGCCAAACAACATTTACAAAATAAACTCTTTTGTAAACCTAAGGATTAACTCTAACCCTTATAACAACACGCCGCATGTTGTTGCAAATACGCCAAGTTAACTTTAACTTGAATAATACAACTCAGTACCTAATACAATTTGCTTCTAAGAAAGCTGAAAGGTACAACTCAAAACGCCTACTACACTTTGAACTAGAAATAAAGAAAGACACATAAAACTTTTTATGATGCTTGTTCTTCAATCTGGTTCGCGTAGCTTCAGGATCGCACTCTTAAATTTCACACAAATTGCTTGCAAAATTTCCTTGCTATTTTGCTCTCAATTCACGTGTTGCTTCTGTTTTTGTGTCACTTTACAATAAGATCATTCTGCAATATATAGGAGTTAGCAGATAAAGAATTAACTAGAACCCTAATGCAACTTTTCCTTGGTGGAAGAGTTCTAGTCAAACTCAACTCCTCAAATCCTTCCTTATCTTAGATTCTATTCTTACTGAATAAGAGGTCCTTCTCCTTAACATTTTTGCAATCTTTTCGATCATGAGCTATCTCTATTTTACCAGATTTCGTTCATCTCCTGCATGTGCATCTCACGTGCCTTTGACTTTGCTTGTCTATGTCTGCCAGGATGGACTTGGTTCATCTGTTAGTTCCTTTGTCAATCTTTAAAACTATTCTCTTTCTTGGTCCAACAAAAGGGTATCCAGAAGGAAAGTAAACCACTCAGATCTGCTCTTATTATAATAAGCAAAATCATAATGTTTATTCCTTCTACAGGCTCATTTGATTTTACTCTGATTTCAAGTTTACTAAATTTAAGAGGTACAAGCTTGGTGTTAAGAGCGATGCGGTTTCATAGAATGAGATAGAGAGAGTATTAATCGTTTTTTTGGTGTAAAGAATTTTTTTATTAATCTCTCAAACACCATTACACATTTTCTGTAAAAAAGAACTGTACAAACTAGAAGGAATTCTTCTAGTCGCAAAATAGTCTATATATCCGCCTTTTCTATATCATCAATGTCTATATTGTTAAGTAGAAGCCATTTCCTACTGCCTCTACCTTCTTTCCTTATATCCTGCATCTTTAATTTGATTTTGCATTCCAGCTTAATCTGGTTGCATATCTTTTCTGTATGTATTACCTTATTATTCCATACTGCCTCATTCCTAACCATCCATATCTTGTATACCAGTGCTGATATTGTTGCTACAATGAATTTCTTGCTCATTCTTCCTCTTACACTTCTCGGTAGTTTCCTCCATATGATCTCAATATATGGATCTTGAATCCCCATGACTAACCATTTCAACATAATCTCCAAGCATTCTTTAGAAAATTGACATTCAAAGAATAAATGTGGTATTGTTTCCTTGTTCCCCCCACAGATTTCACATCTTGTTTCTGTGCATACACCTATCTTTTCTAATCATTCTCTTGTCAGCAATCTTTGATGAATTGCTAACCAACATATCATGCTATGTTTTGGAATATTTACTGCACTCCATATTCATCTAGCCCATGACTAGTCTTCAATCTCCCCTTTCATCCATTTATACCCTTCTTGTATTGTGTACTTTCCTCCTCCCTATTGCAAATCATCCCCCTTGTATCTACCTTTGAATTTTTCTTTTATACTACATATTCTTCTCCAATACCAGCTACAATCTGCTGATGGAGTGTACTGCTTCCATTGAACCCCTTTCATGTATATATGGTCCACCTATTTCACCCATAAATTGTCAGCAGTTTGAGCTATATTTCATACATACTTTGCAATAGCAGCCTCATTCCATACTACACAATCCCTTGCCCCTAAGCCTCCTTTATTTTTTGGTCTACAAACTATATCCCAAGCCACCAAAGGTACTTTGTTAGTGTGTTTTTTCCTATCCCAAATAAAGTTCCTGCAAATTGCAGTTAGTTTTTTCAACACAACTTTTGGGAGTATAAATATTGATGATCAATAAGAATGAATATGTAGCAAGACAGAATTAACTAATTGTACCCTCCCTACATATGATAGACTCCTCGAACTCCAAGTTCTAATTCTACTTGTCATTTTGTCAATTAGGATCTCACAGTCCAGAACGGATAACTTTTTTGCTGAAATTGGAATCCCCAAATATTTGTATGGTAATTCCCCCTTCTTGTAACCAGTTGTCTCACAAAGATCTTCCAACTCTTGCTTTGACATGTTGGCACTAAACATGTTTGACTTTCCTGGATTTGTTGTCAATCCTGAAGCATTTGAAAATGTTTGTAATCCTCTTAGCATCAACATTGCTGATTGATAATTGCCTTTACAAATCAACAATAAATCATCAGCGAAACATAGGTGATTAAGTTTCAGTCCTTTGCATTTCGTATGAAATCCAAACTCCTTCATCTCAGCCACTCTATTCAGAATTCTAGTTAAGTATTCCATGCAAATGACAAAAATCAATGGTGAAATAGGATCACCCTGCCTTAAACCTCTTTTGCCCTTTATATTCCCATGTAATCCCCCATTTATTGCTATACTGTAATGTGTGGTTGATATACAAGTCATGATCCACTTGATGAACCTCTGGGGAAAGATCATTGCATGCAGCATCTCTTCTACAAATGATCACTCCACACTGTCATAAGCCTTCTTCAGATCTATCTTAATTAAGCAACTTTGAGTAGTATTTTTTCTTCTGTACAGCCTGACTAAATCCTGGACTATTGTCCTCCCTGCAATGAATGCACTTTGGTTTGCTGATATAACTGTAGGCAATATTTGTCTTAGTCCGTTGCATAATATTTTTGACACCACTTTATACATGTTGTTACATCCTGCTATTGGCCTATAATCCCCCCACACTAGTAGCATGTGTTCCCTTTGGAATTACTATTATCACTGTTTGATTCCAAACTTTAAGCATCTCCCCAGTTCTGAAGAACTCCAATACTGCCTCTGTTACATCTTTACCTACTATCTCCCAGCTATCCTTGAAAATTTTTCTTCCATATCCATCTGGCCCTGGTGATTTGTCTCCATTAATTGCCCATAGAGCTGCCTTCACCTCCTTTTCTGTAAACTGTTCTTCTAACATCTTCCTTTATAATGCAGTTACTATTGGTCCTTGTTGAATCAGTCCACTAGTTACATGTTCCCTTCCCAGATTAGTGGTACCTAGCAAATTGGTATAAAATTCAGTGAAAGCCTTCCCAATTTCATCAAGATCTGTTCTATTCACTCCCTAAGCATCAGTTACAGAAAAAATTCTATTCATGTTCCTTCTTTTCTTCATCATACTATGAAAATACTTTGTATTCAAGTCCTATTTTTCTATCCACTGCACCTTGCTTCTCTTCCTCAAGAACTGATATTTTGCATCGTTCAACCTTTTAGTCTTCCTTAGTAGCTTTGCTTCTTTCTCTTGTATACTTTGGTTCAAAGGATTTAGTTGCAATCTTTGTTGACACTGCAACATTTCTTCTTGTGCTTTATCTGCTGTCCTTTCTATTTGACTGAATTTCTCCTTATTAAGTTATTTTAGCTTCCCTTTCAAATTATTCAATTTTCCCACCAGTTCATACATTTTTATCCCCTTCTTCTTTGTTTTCCACCCTTGCATTACTATCTCTTTAAACTTTGGTTCCAGACTTCACATATTGAAATATCTAAAAATTTGTTTCCTCTTCTGATTTTCTACCCATCTTACTATTGCTGGACAGTGAACATATGTACCTTCATTCCTGTAAAACACTTCTGAATCAGGCAGTATTGTTATCCAGTTTGTGTTTATCAACACTGTATCTATCCTACTATATACTCTATTTTCTCCTCCATGTTTATTGTTCCATGTATAAAATGCCCCTGAAGACTTCATCTCCTATAACTCACATTCAACTACACAGTTCTTAAAATCCCTTTTCTCTGCCATTCCACTGAACTCCCAATTCTATCTTCTCTATTCAACACACAATTAAAGTCACCCATAACAACCCATGGTTCCTTCATTTGTTCATGTATCTTCTTTATATCTTCCCACAGACTCTTCCTTAATATTGCATCCTTGAAGCCATACACTATTGTTATTGCAAATTTTATATTGTTACCCCTATGTTGTACTTCCTAATGAATTAATTGCTCTGTGACTTTGACTATGTTTATATCAAACATCATTGGCTTCCATAATACCCATATTCTTCTCCCTTTATGCTGACTCAAATTAGTACAATATGACCAACCATTACAAAGGTTAAGAGCTTCTTTGTGAGCTTTAGCTCTCTTACCTTTTGTTTCCAAGAGACCAGACAATCCAACCTGAGAATTATGCATAAATAAATGCATATCCTTCTGCTTATCTGAATTATTCAGCCCCCTAGTATTCCAGAATCCAATCTTATCCATTCTTTGGGGGGTCTCCCCCATCCCTTTTGCCTACTACTCCTTTTTGTCCTTCATCGCCATTCCCCTTTAATGTCAACTGCATTACTGTCTGGCTTGTACTTGCCTCCTCTTAGCTTTGTTGTTTCCCTAATGTTGCAAATGTGTTCCCTATCTTCAATGGTTCTTCTGGTACTATCATCATTCTTCTCACATATTTCCCTGGTATGTACCCTCGTTTATAGTATTTTCCCCTCCTTTTGTTCATTAATTCCTTGTTGTTTCTGCTTTTGCTGCTCCATTTTCTCTGATTGTAATTGTTCCTGCTATACTTCTTCCCCTGTATTCTTTTGTTCTGGCTTCTTCTGTTTTTCTAACTCTTGTTGCTTTTCATTCTTCTCCTGTTCCTCCTTTATAAACTTCCTACATTCATTCAAATCATGACCATAATTCCTGCATTTCTCACACAGAACTGGTTTCCATTCATAGTGAATTTTCTGTTCCACTATTTTTCCTGTCTCATTTTCAAATCTAATACTTGTTGGATACTGCTGATTCAATTTCACTTCAACCAGAACTCTTGCATATGTTAGCCTTTCCCTTTTTGTAGTTGCAACATCTGCCCTTAACGGTTTCCCAATCAAGCCAGCTATCTTTGTAAGAGTTGTTTGCCCCCAATACTTGACATCTAGCCCAACCATTCTCACCCAAATTGGAATGTTTTCCATCTGCTCCTTAGTAATTTCCATATCTGTCTTCCATGGTTTAACTATCACTGGTTTTCTATCAAACATCTGTACTCCTTCTTCCACCACCTTGTTCCTGCTTTCTATACTATGAAATCGAACCATGAATACTCCCCTGTTCAGTTGAGCTACCTTATCAATCCTCCCCAAATTCTTCTAAAATAGCCATCAATTACAATTTGAGGTGGATTAGACTTAGATTCAAGGGATGATAGATAGTAAACTAGTTAATTTGTTTAAACGTTGCTTCAGAAAAATATAAGGGTATTTTGCATACATCCCAACACTTGTATATATATTTGTACATGTAAAACAAAGTACTAGAAATATAATTATTCGCTAATCGTTACACCCAGGTGCAGTAATGGAGATGAACTGTCACTGCGCCTGGCTCTACTTTACACATACATTCTCTAAATCATCTCTACCATAATCTTTCCTGATACCGCTAAATATGGAAAAACTTTTAAAGCACGGTGTCTTACTCAGGGAATCCCTCCTCATGCAATATCTTCTTTTTTTCATTTTGGTGGTTTTTAGCTACGGACAGTATCTGGAAGATGAATTGCGCAATGTAAATAAAAATACTTCAGCAAGAGTAGAATTCGAAAAGTTCATCGAAGGAGTCTGTTTGATGAGGATCTGTATTTTGAAGCATCCAAAGCAAGTGTTGGAAGAGAACAACTTCACAGTTAGCAACAGCGATTGAATCTTCAGAATTACCCGACCTTTGAACAAGTTCCCTGAAGAGTGGATGGTAGACGACCTTAGAGCTGACCAAGTAACGACGACGTGATTTACCAACGTAGACAGTGTGCTGGTCATAATTAATGGAGCAATGACTATCATAGGAATATGAATCTTCGTCGTTGGAGGCCAGTACAAGGGTCTCGTTGATGCGGCCTACCTTGAAAGATTGCATTTTCTTCAAAACTGATTTGAGCTTTGTCAACTTATTGCCACCCTTAGCCATGGGATTTTTGTTAGAAGACTTGGTGAAAGAGAAGAGAAACTTTTGAATCGAAGACGATTAAAAGGGGTTGGGTGTTTGAATGAAAGAGATAGGAAGGTCCGAATATATATAAAGGGGAGGGGAAGAGTTAAAATGATATATTAGCTGATGGGCAGCCGTTACAATTGAATAGAAAATATATATTTGGCGGGCCCATGGAAAGTGTTTGCAAGAAGGCAAAACTAGCTGCGGCTTTGGACCTATTTGAGTGAAATTTTCTTTTCCTCTTTAACTTATCCGCAATTTGCATTTCATGACTAGGATCCGAGTTCTAATCGTTGGTTTCTTGCGGCTGTGTTTAATAACTCATTCTAAAATTTCGATTAATCCGAAATAGAATCCTATAGTAACCATTAAAAACAGAAGAATTCTCTATCAAGATCTTTTTTGTTTTCAAAATTTGAACACGAGACTTCT
This sequence comes from Nicotiana undulata, assembly GCA_005239495.1. Taxonomy (NCBI): domain Eukaryota; kingdom Viridiplantae; phylum Streptophyta; class Magnoliopsida; order Solanales; family Solanaceae; genus Nicotiana; species Nicotiana undulata. The sequence continues at coordinate 27,418 of ML274872.1, read as the reverse complement.
GACACCACAACCTTGGTCGTAGGATCCGAGAGCTATGAGCATGTGACTAAATAGTTATAAATCGATCTAGCTAGGTAGTGTTACATCTAAGTTTTAAGTTTTAATGATGACAATTGTGCAAAGATAAATCCTATCTATTTTGATTGCAGAAATCAAAGCACCAATAAAAGAAAAGAAACTGTCAAAGAAGCTGATAAGGAAGGACAAGAAGTTGATGATGCTTAACCGAAGGAGACGATGCTAGATCAATGGACAAGAACAAGAAGCCACCAAAAAGAAAACCAAATAAATCTAGCCATCTCAGTCTAAATAAAGGGATATCAAAACTGTTCAACAAGGAAATATATCAAGTGAAGATCGATAATACCAAGCATCTCCTATCAGACGATATTGAAGATTGACTAGCAAAATTGAATTTTCAAATCACTCCATCAATGAGAACATGGTAAGGAAAGTCATAAACGAATCCAACCCATCTCAAGTGAAAGATTCGAGAGGCACCCTTTGGGTCAAATCTCTTAGAGGATTTTGTGCCTCAATCAAATCAATTGTTAACGGCTCTCAAACTCTCCTACAAGAAGACTACTCAGTTCAAGAAGAAGATTTACACAACTACAAACACTGTCTCTAAGTCTCTCCAGTTCTTAACACAAGCACTGTATTCTTCAGTTTACAAGTGTCATAAAAGATATGAAGAGTTAGAAGACAACAGAGAGTTGTGTCAATATTCAGAATCTATAGTTGCTAAACATTGTTGGTGGTGAATGAGTTAAAACTATCACTGTTGTAATTATTTTCAAAGATCTAAAAGAACCCTTGTGACCCAAGGGAAACTGGACGTAAGTATCACACCGGTACCGAACCAGTATAAAAACTGTTGTGTCTTGTTCTGCTTTATATCAGCTTGGTTAATCTCTATTCTATCTGTTGTTGTACGAAACCTAGTCGACTAAACTCACTCTTAGTCAACTATGTTTTAATAGACTATAACTCACCCCCCATTGTACTATCAATTGGTATCGGAGCAAGGCTCACAAACTTTGGTTAACAGCTAGTGAGAAAAAGATCATGGGATCTAACACAGTCGTTGGTGCAGTATTTCAAGAAGGAACCTCTCAGGTACGACCTCCAAATTTCAGCGGACAACATTTTCTCACTAGAAGGTTCGTATGGAAACATACACTATGTCATATGACATCAAAGTTTGGCGTGTGATCAAAAAGGAAAATCTTTCATTTCCGCCAAAGAAAGATGGAAATGGCCAAGTTATTGTATCAACTGATCCACTTGATTAAGATGATTATACTGACGTACAAGCTGCTATCATAACTGTGAATGCCAAAGCAAAAGATCTATTGTATAATACTATCAGTGTAGAAGAGTATGCAAAGATTTCAAGTTGTGAAACTGCTAAGGAAATGTGAGATAAATTGGAGGTCACAGATGAAGGAACCAACAAGGTGAAAGAAACAATAATCAATCTTCTAGTTCGTGACTATGAGCTATTTCAAATGAAGGATGGAGAATCATTAGAGGAGATGTTCTCCAGATTCAGCAAAATCCTTGGGGATTTAAAATATTTTGGCAAACCAATTAAGAGTGGAGAACAAGTCAGAAAAATTCTTAGAAGTCTACCCACAATTCGGCATCCCAAGATTATTGCTCTGGAATATCAGGATCTTGACAAAATGTCTTATGATGAACTAAGAGGTGAACTAATTGTCTTTAAGAAAACTCACTTGGACAGGCAAATTCAACAAAAAATAAGAAGAAAAAAATTGTTTTTAAAGCAACTATGGTTGAACCAGAAAATGAAGAGGAGGAGGAAGGAGGCGAACGAGATGAAAACATAGACATGCTTTCTCAAGTTTTAATAAGCATGATGAGGAAAAACAGAAATAGCAGAAGAGGGAAATCGAACTTTAGAAAAGGAAGGACAAATAATGAAACTGATAAAAATGATGGAAGGTGCTATGAATGTGAAAAATATGGACACATTCAAGCTGATTATCCTGAACTGAAGAAGAATCTCAGCAAAAATATGAAAAAGAAAAAATCCTCTAGAGCCAGAGTGATGAAGAAGAATCTGACAATGAAGAAATTGCGAATATGTGCTTCATGGATATAAAATAAAATAGCAATGCAATTCAGGAGAGCTTGGGCTGATGGAAGATGAAGGAGCATATAAGGAATATTCAGGTGAACTTGGTCTTATGGCAGACGAGGGAACCAATGAGGTACGTCTTCCTACATGTCCCAACTGTTATGAACTTCAAGAATTTATTGATATTGCTCTTGCAGACATAGAAAGAGTTCTAAATGAACTAAGAAAAATCCAAAGAAAAAGGAAAGACTGGCTTTGAATATGGAAGTTTGTGACATTAAGTGTGACATGCTTCAAGATGAAGTAAATGAACTTCAACTTCAACTAAATGGATTACAAAAATCCACCAATCATAGTTCTGTCAAATCAAATCAGACTAGTCCTCACAATTCTTTGATTAAAACTAAAAACTCTCATGCATGCCCTTTTTGTGGTAAAAAAAGTCACAACACAAACCAATACATGAACAAAATCACAGCAGAAAGAGGCTCTGAAAATCCCAACAATATGTCATGTTTTTATTGTGGTAAACGTGGTCACACTTCTAACCATTGCAGGTTCAAGGATAACAGGAAATGGGTTGGGCAACCTAAATCCTCTAATCAAGCTAACACTCAGAAATCTAACCATTCATGACCCAAGCAGGCTTGGGTACCTAAAAATAAGTAATTTTATTTTGCAGGAACATTGCAAGAAGAATCAAAAAGGAAAATGGTATCTTGACAGCGCGTGTTCCAGACGTATGACTGGTGACAAAAAAAATTCAAAGCAGTCACCAAACTAGATGGAGGAACTGTTACTTTCGGAGATAAATAAAAAGGAAACGTAATTGGAGTTGAAAAAGTTCATCTAAGATCAACATGTGATGTGGACGAAGTATACCTGGTTGATGAACTCGGTTACAATCTTCTCAGGATCAATCAACTATGTGATAATGACTACAAGGTTCGCTTTAGGAAACACGACTGGTTTATAGAAACAAATCAGGCAAGGTTATTTCTTGGGTAATAGAGACAGGAATGTCTACACTATTGGCAAAGTATATAATCTTGGTAATCAAATTTGTCTTGCTTATATGATTGATGATCCCTGATTTTGGCATAGAAAGCTTGGACATGCTAGCATGCATACTATTCAAAAACTTTCTAAACATGATCTTGTCATTGGTATTCAAAAACTAGACTTCTCCAAAGATCATATTTGCGATGCATGCCTACTAAGAAAACAAATATACAAAGACATGCAAGGAGAATTTCCAAAGATGACATGGAGGAAATTAGTATGCAACAGTTAGGGACAACCTAAATTGGTATTCATACTAAGGCTGGAAATACAACAAAGACTTGCTACAAAAGAAAGACTAGCAAGATGGTGGATAATTGCAGAACAAACATGCTCACTATGACAAAGAGAGAAAGAGATTGTGCAGCACCTATACTTTGACTGTGAGATATCAGGAGAGATATGAAAGCACCTACCGAAATGGCAAGGTATACAGAGACAAAAGAAAGCTTGGCATGGGGAGTTGACATGGCTGAAACATGTGAGAAAAGGAAAGAGTAGAGGTGCAGCATGTGTAGGATGACCCTAGCAGTTACGGTCTACCACATTTGGCAAGAAGGAATAACGTGATATTTCAGAAGAAGAAGAAGAAGAGAACATGCAATGTTATATTACGATTGATCATCCAGGAAATACATGTCAAGGCCACCATATTTCCTCGTTTAGATAGAGTAATGGCTAAATTGAATTGGTACCCTGTAGTAAGCTAGAGGAAGTAGTAGCAGTAAAGGAATAGAAGTAATGTCTATACGTAACTCCTAGCAGGGGCTTCATGTCCAGTAGGAGATTTTTGAAGCAATTTGTAAATTGTTAATATTGTTACTTGGTAAATAAAATACTTAAATTACCTAAGAAAAAACTAATGAGGAAAGGGAACCAACCTCGAGTACTCCAAATGAATGGAAAAGTGAACCTGGATATCCCCCCAAATTCATTATCGGAAACCCACAGGAAGGAATCACTACCAGAAGATCACAAAAGCTCAAATCACATAGCTCTAATTTCTCAACTTGAGCCAAAGAAAGTGGATGAAGCACTGAAAGACGTTTACTTGATCACAACAATGAAAGATGGACTTGATCAATTTGAAAGAAATAAAGTGTGGAAACTGGTTCAAAAACCTTCAAATGTTTTTTTTGTTGGAACCAAATGGGTGTTCAAAAACAAGTTGAATGAATCCGGACAAGTGGTTCGAAATAAAGCACGGCTAGTTGCACAAGGTTACTCTCAGCAAGTATGATCGACTATCAAGAAACTTTCGCACATGAAATAAGATTGGAATCTATTCGAATATCCCTTGCTTTTGCTGATCATAAATGATTCAAACTATTTCAAATGGATGTAAAAGCGCTTTCCTAAATGGTTACATCTCTGAAGAAGTGTATGTGAAGAGACCTCCTGGATTTGTAAATGATACTTCCCAAGATCATGTATACAAGCTTACAAAAGCTCTGTACGGACTTAGGCAAGCTCCTCGAGCCTGGTATGAAAGATTAAGCTCTCTCCTTCTAAACCAAGGTTTCAAACGAGGTAATATCGGTACAACTCTGTTCATTAAACATTCAAATTCAGGTAATCTTATTACTCAAATTTATGTAGATGACATTATTTTGGCGAGTCCTAACTCTGTTCTATGTGATGAATTTGCTCTCTCTATTAAAGGAGAATTCGAAATGAGCATGATGGGAGAATTAACCTTCTTTCTTGGACTGCAAATCAAACAGTCTCCTGAAGGGATCTTTAGTAGCCAAACCAAGTACATCAAGGAACTTATAAAGAAGTTTGGCATGGAGAATGCTAAGTCCATTGGGACTCTAATGAGTCCAACAACGATGCTTGATGAAGATAACAATGGAAAAAGTGTTGATGAAACTATGTATAGAGGAATGATTACATCCTTATTATATCTCGCTACTAGTCGGCCAGATATTTTGTTCAGCGTTTGCAAATGTGCGAAGTTTCAGTCGGCTCCTAAGGATTGCTGTTGTTGAACACATTATAAGATACATTATTGGAACCTCTGAATTAGGATTATAGTATGCTCACTCTAACAATTTTTTCTTTAAAAGGTTTTTCATATGCAAATTTTGTAGGTGATAAGATCAACATAAAAAGTACTAGTGGCACATGCCAACTGTTGGGAAATGCACTAGTTTCCTGGCATAGCAAGAAATAAAATTATGTTGCCTTATCAACGACTGAGGCAGAATATTTAGTTGTAGGAATCTGTTGTACACAAGTTCTGTGGATAATGCATCAACTTCTTGACTATGACCTATCTCATACCTCTACTCCTATATTTTGTGATAATATTAGTGCCATATGTTTGTCAAAAAATTTTGTGCATCATTTCAGAGCAAAGCATATATAAATCAAGAATCATTTTATCCGCGATCATGTTGCTAAAGGTGATATTTAGAATTCAGTAGCACTTAATCTCAACTTGCTGATATTTTTACAAAACCTCTTTGGAGGAAAGATTTTTCTTACTGCGGAAAAAGATTGGCATTATGCCTATTTTGTAAAACAAATCTTTCGATATTTTTAAATATTCTATTTCCTTTATTATGTGTGTTTAACTTTAATTTTTTGTAAGTATAATTGTTACTTTTCCATCTGTACCGCCGAAACATCTCTTCAGAAGAGTCACTTCCTTCTGAATCCGCCCTTTCCATTAACCAAGGAAACTCGTCAATCTTTCCAATGCCTAGATAAATACCCTCTTCTCTCCCTTTCACTCTTCATCCTCACCAAACAAATTCACTCACGATGACAAAAAGAAATCTCTCTTTTTCCACTACACCCAGACGAAGCAGAATGTTTTAAAACAACCACAACCCTGAAGAAACTATAGACCTGGAATAATTCATCGACTCTGAGTTTCTCAAAACAGACAATGAAACCAGTGAATCTTCGGAAGACTTTCCCATTAGCCTGAAAAAGGCCCATGGAACAAACCCCCAAAAATCCTACATGCAAGAAAAGAAAAGTGGAAAGTACAGAATTTGGACCAGAGGAAAAATTGATCTTTTATGGACCAAGTGATAAATAAAGGTTTGAGTCTTATAAGTCAAAATATATGACTTATGGACGCACTGTAAGTCTCTCTCTTATGAAAAATCTGCACTGTGATGTGATTGCTATCTTTGATTTTCAACGTCTTTCTTCTCTGTTCGATACTATTGGAAAATCTGTGTATGAAGAGCTTGTGAGAATGTTCTATGCTAATTTGTTTGTGAATGATAAAGGAGACTTGGAATCTATTGTTTTAGGTGCTCGAATTGTTCTTGGTTCTTATCACTTTGAAAATATTTTCTCTGCTAAGTTTAATGGGTCTGATGTTTTTGTGCAAAATTCTTGGCCAAAAGATTTTGAAGTTTCCTTAGAAGAAGAAATAGTCTTTCTGTCTGATAATCCTCCCGACATTGGACCCAAGAGTATGAAGTTTAAACACCGTGTTTTGGCCCACATGATAGCCACCACTTTACTTCCTAGAGCTGGGTCCCTTAGCACATTGTCTACAAGAGATATTTTTGTCCTTACCGTCTTGTTAATGATAAAAGACTTGAATGGTGTGTGTAGATTCGCCAATATATGCTTGAGAGTAGCAGGGACATATCCTCTTATGCTACTTGTCTACCATATGGTCTTCTTATCTCACACATTCTTGAAGTTATGGTGGTAGACTTGGCACCTTTCACACCCAAGCATATTACCAGTGCCTATGATAAGGCAACCTTTTCTATGACGTGTTACACCTTGAGTGATGATGGATGGGTTAACCGCGCTAAAGTTGAAAGTGTCCCAGTTCAAGTTGAAGCTCGAACTGAACAACTAGAGTCTTAGTCGACTGCCTCTCAAAATCTTCAGCAGATTCAGCAACATCTAGATGGGGTAAAACTATTGCTCATTAAGATGAAAGAACAGGTGGAAAAAATTAGGGAAGTCACCAAGGAAACGGGTACAGATGTGGCCAAGCTTAGGATGGATATGTGAGCCACATGGAGACAAGGAACCAGGGCATTCAACTCCAAGACTGAAAAGATGGGCAAGCTCGTAAAAGATGTCGAAACCTCCTATGACTCCTTCTGTACCAAAGTGATCAATACCCTCAAGTACTTCCTGGGAAGAAACTAAGGCGTGTTTGTGTGTGTTAAAAACCATTTTTTTTTTGCTTGATTTTGATTTTAAAATTTATTTTTGCTTGGGTCTGTATGAACCATCCTCTATGCTTCTGCTGAAGGCATTACTTTTTCTTCCTTAACTAGTATGTTTTTTTATATGTATGTTACTTCCTATGTTATACTTGGCTTGTATTTTATTTTTCCTTTTTGATTGATGTCAAAGGGGGAGAACATTTGGAGAAGTAAATCATCAACTCATGGGCACCAGTGATGAGTACAAACTCAGGGGGAGCATTCATCTCAAGTAATAAAAGTGAAGTATACATGTTTATACTTGTTTACTCTCTTTATTGTCATCATCAAAAAGGGGGAGATTGATAAATCTAAGTTTCAATGATGACAATTGTCCAAAGCTAAATACTTTCTATTTTGATTGCAGAAATCAAGGCACAAACAAAAGGAAAGAAGCTGTCAAAGGAGCTGATAAGGAAGGACAAGAAGTTGATGATGCTTAACTAAATGAGACGATTCTAGATCAAAGGACAAGAAGCCATAAAAAAGGAAACCAAATTAGTCTTTCCATCCCAGTCTAAATCAAGGGATATTAAGACTATCCGACAAGGAAACATATCAAGTGAAGAACGAGAATATCAGGCATCTTCTATGAGACGATATTGAAGATTGACAAGCAAAATTGAAGACTCAAATCACTCCATAAAATGAGGAGGTGATAAGGAAAGTCATGAACGAATCCAACCCATCTCAAGTGCAGGATTCGAGAGGCAACTCTTGGGTGAAATCTCTTAGAGGATTCTGTGTCTCAATCAAATCAATTTGCAACGGCTCTCAAACTCTCCTATAAGAAGACTGCTCAGTTCAAGAAGAAGATTTACGCCACTACAAACATTGTCTCTAAGTCTCTCTAGTTCTTAACACAAACACTGTATATTTCAGTTTACAAGTGTCATAGAAGACATGAAGAGTTAGAACACATACGAAGGTTTGTCAACATTCAGAATCTATAGTTGCTAAACATCGTTGGTGGTGAGTGAGTTAAAACCATCATTGTTGTAATTATTTTTCAAGATCTAATTAGAGATCCCTTGTGACCCAATGGAAATTGGACGTAAGTACCACACCATTATCGAACCAGTATAAAAACTGTTGTGTCTTGTTCTGCTTTCTATCCGCTTGGTTCATCTCTATTCTAACTGTTGTTGTATGAAACCTAGTCGACTAAACTCACTCTTAGTCAACTAAATTTTAATAGACCATAATTCACCCCCTATTATACTTTCTGGTACATCCAAATACACTTAGTTTGGCTTGCAGTAGGAGTTTGTAAAAACACACTGCACCTTATCGTCTAAGAATTTTGAATTCGAATTTGGTGTAGCTCCATCATATGCCATTCGTATTTCATTCAAGAGGAGTACCGTTCCTTCTTCTACTTCTCCCTTGCACGCTGTTGATATGACCGCTCCGTCCTAAAGAATTTTTTGAAATGAAATAAAAATACGTAAACAATTCTCTTCACCTTTCGACGATAATTTTAGTTTAAAATAATATAAAACTGTTTTCTAAAGTATTTCAATGAGAATATGCTGTTTGTTCTTGGACTTTATAGCCAACATTGTTAGTATTAGAGAAGGAAACAAGATTTGACAAATAACGTATTTGGTCGACTTCCTTCCTCAACAGATCAATCAACTTGAACCAATTCTAACTAATTGAAACCATGTTTTCAATTGTCTTCCCTGAAAAGAAATTTGAGATCAAATTGTAATAGTAGAACAAAGAATCATAATCTAAACTATTGAGATAGAGAGAGCGTGTGCGCGCGGGGGGCTATGATAATAAGTAAAAGCCCTTTATTCCCATGTGGTCTATATTTAATGCGAGATCAAGTTTTCCATTACCAAGATAAGCCAAGTATTTGACAATTTTTACCGTTTTCTGCCAATATCTGAAGTGAATTTTCTATGGAAGGTAAAAGGATAAGAAAAGTTCACATAGTACTATTGGCTAAAACTTCCAATGTAATTCAACATTTTGTACAGTATATTTTAAGCCAAAGTGGCATGTTTTGCAATGGGGTCACACTATTTGGAAGTAAGTATGTTGAAATATTAACTAGCACTAATTAATGTACTAGGGAAAGGCTCTTTTTTCATTTGCCAAAGTTGCATAGGCAAGAACATATAGTTCAACTTCTAAACATGCCATGTTACATTGTGGATTTATGTTGTAGTACTTGTTTATTGAATCAGCTGCATCTAACCTAATTAAGGTATTTTTTAATAGAGTAATCGCAAGTATACTACTTTATTCATATTAGTAAATGTCTAATTAAAATTTCTTACCCTCAAAATTTTCGGTGTTTGGGACCCATGTCTACACTTTTTGTTCCTTTTTCTTGCTTAACAAAAAATTAACTAAGAACGTTGAGCTACATGCAATGTTTTAAGAATATCAAGGCAAATGCTCACTTGTTCACGTACAAATAAAATCTCCTTGTTTCTTTTAATATATATGGTGGTTGGTCCTGTAAACAACCCGGGGAATCCATCTGAAACATTTTTCTGCATTTCTTTTTGCCTTTGATATGCAAATTTGTTGCTGAAAGAGACAGACAACATGTGCACCGAAAAAGATTTCATCCGAATTATGGAGCCATTTTGTCCGACTTCATATTCTTTAATTATTGCATTCTGAATTTCTTTCATATTTTTTGGGATGATTTTAGTGGATTTGGTAAGAATAAGGACAAAAAGGTTTTAGAGCTAAGACTTAAAAGAGAATAATCAACACCGACTTTTGGTTAATCAATCAACGACAGGAATTTAACAGACGCGAAATTGAACAATATGATCTTGAACTCGCCTTAAGTAAGCTGTTATTTTTAAGAGACACAAGAGGGGGAGAGGTGAATTGTGCTGCTACCCATTTTTTCTTGTAAAAAAAGCTATCCTTTAACTAAATAATTCTAGACACAAAAAGAAAATAAAGCGAGGAAATTAAACAACACAACGTGTAATGACCCGATCAGTCTTTTTTTTTTGTGTATTTAAGCCTCACTTTCTTATTTGATACTTTTGGCATTTGCTTGTTGTTTTGTGACTTGTTGGGTTGGTTAGTTTGGGTGTCAGAAACGTTGGGTAGTGATTTGGGACACTTAGGCTCATTTTGAAAGCTTAAGTTGCTAGAGTTAACCAAGGTCTGACTTATGAGTAAATGACCTCATATCGCGATTTGATAGTTCCGAAAGGTTAGTATGGTGATTTTAATTTAGGCATATGTCTGGATTTGAATTTGGAGGTTCCTAGAAGGTTTTGGCTCTATTTTCGAGAGGTAGCAATTTGAAGGTTCAAAATATTTTTAGCTTTGATTGGGAGTTGACTTTGGAGTTATTAGGACTTGGTTGGTGTTCTGAGACTTTGGATAGATTCATTTAGTTGAGTGGAATTTGTGTTCAATGTTTGGTTGGAGTTCAGAATGGTTAGGCATGATTTGCGCATTTGGTGAAGTTAGAAAGTAAGGAACTTAAGAGATTGATTTGATCGTCGATTCTTTGTTATGATATTATTTGTCGTGTTTTGAGCACTTGAATTAAGTATATGGACTTGTTGGTGTTATTGGATGGGGTCCCGGGCCGGCGTTCAGGTATGTTTCGGGATGGTTTCAGACCATCTCCTCATGGTTTGGAATTTCTGGTTTTTTGGTGTGGAGTTGTTCCTCGCGATTGCGTAAAAGGGGTGAGCTGTCATGAGTGTTTTGTTCATATCATTGGCGACATGAGTCTCACATTTGCGTAGTAACTTGGGCAGGAGGACTTGCGAATTGCGTAGGTGCGATCACTTTCGTGATTGAGTGGAGTCATGCAGGAGTTTTGCCTTCACATTAGCGAAGAGGTGTGGCCTAGCT
>ML274872.1:3279-16088 GCA_005239495.1 Nicotiana undulata | reverse complement strand
GGGGGGGAGGCGGAGGGGGAGGGGGAAGGGTGAAGGGGGAGTTAGCCTTCACATTTGAGAGAGATTGCTAGAGTTTGGCGAAGAAGAGGTGTAGTTGGTAGAAGCTTTGGCCTTCGCGATCCCGAAAGGTGTGTCACGATTGTGATCCATATCGTTGGGCAAACTATTTTAAGTTATTATTTTGGGATTTTACACATTCTATCATATTTTGAATCCTAGACTTCGAGAGATGAATATTTTGAAGAGAAAATTCATTGCTACATTAGAGGTAAGGAATCTTCATTGGATTTTGGTTAATATCTTGATCCGCATTGAAAATTGAAATTTCAAGGTAAAAATTAGGTTATTGTCTATAACTTATGTGGGTAAGTTTTGGGTATTTGCAGGTTTATTTGGTGATTTTGGAATCTAATTAAAGATTTGGACTCGTGGGGTTATGAGTAGTCGAGATCAATCTCTTGACTCAGGTTTTGAACATGTGGGCCCGGGTTGACTTTTGTTGGCTTTTAGAGATTTGATTAAAGATTCAAACTTTATCGTTTGGGATTGATTATGACTTTGTTTGGCCTTATTGAGTGATTTTGACTAGATTCGAGTCGTTCAAAGGTTCATTTGAGAGGAAAGTCTATGTTGGAGGGTTGAAGCCATTACCGGGTGGAGGTAAGTCTCTTGTCTATCCTTGTAGGAGGAAATTCTTCCCATAGATTGACTATTTTCTACTTGTTACTCAATTTAGGAGTCATGTATATCCGAGGTGACGGGCGCGTATGCGTAGATAGGTTGGCCCATGTCCAGTATTTGTTAATTGGCTGAATAGATAGCCAACCCCTTAATTTTGTCCTTTTTTTCACTTGGACACTTCTACTAAGACTTGTTCCAATTGAACACTTGAACGCAAACCCAATTGTACCTACCAGGCACAATTCGCTGACTTGGCACATGCGTGTATCTCACTTAAAATAAAACGCGTGTTGCCAAAAACATGTGAAGATTCTGCCAGAAAAATAATTTTCTGGTAACAAATTTTACAACTATCTTTTAGTGATTCCGGTGTCCGCCAAGACCACCGCCGTCACAACGCCTTATTCTTCTCCGTCCATCCATGCCACTTCTCCCACCATAGATACGGCCACCACAGTGACCCGACAACTTTAAATCTAGTCGCGACCACCTTTCCCCCTCCTTAGATTTTGGCTGTTAGAATTCTTAAAGTTTTCCAAGATTTCATCTTCGATATCTCCAAAGCATCATCAAATGAAATAGAGCTTTACCCATTTTAAATAGACGAAAAGAGCACATTCGAGACGTTTCCTTTTCATAATATTCACAAGAAAGGATCAATATTACCACTTCATCTTTAATATTGTCAGAGATTTTACCAGTTGTGGCATTCACGGATGTTGGCATTTCTTTTTTTCCGACCAGTATTGTTTTATGGCGGTTTGGTAAGAAAAAAACATCATTCACCAATTTTGCTGATTTTGTAACGAAGAAAACATCATTCAGGCCAGTAGAGTTCCATTTTTCGCTGGTGTTCGTGTTTACCCGGCAGAGGCTTTTTTGAATTTTTCGTTGAGATTTTGACTTTTATTTATTTATTTTGATGTGCTTTTTCTCATTGGTAAATTTTCCATGTCAAAGCAAGTGACACTCACGCACTAAAAATTTGTTTAGAAATGTAAAATATGTGTTGAATTGGCATAGTTTTTATATAGATAAAGTGTTCAATTGGAACAAGCCTTAGTTTAAGTGTCCATATGAAAAGAGTGGACAAGTTTAAGAGGTCACCTATGTATTCAGCCTTGTTAATTTCAATTGTGCTTTATTTGGATTATGTGTAATTGATATCCATGTTCAATTCCCATTACTACATGATAATTTATAAATATATTTAGGAGCATGATTAATGTTATGACTTTTTCATTTAGGCATAAAAGATTGTTTTTCCATATTGAACTTTATTATTAATCCATAGTCATACACTTGTCTTATTTTCTCCTTGATTTGGTGGTTATATGGCTTCATTGAATCTCGTTAAATGATATGATTAGACTATGCATGCTTAAACAATTAATGAGTTGTTGTGACAAAATAAATTAGAAGATTAGCCACAGCTATCTTCTAGTCATACGAGCTTTTATCTGCATTCTTGTTGTTATTGTTCGGTACTTCCTTATTATATTGTTCTTTATAAACCTATGCTTGAGTAGACAGTTAGTTATTGATGAAAGTTAATAACTGGCACTACAGACACTTTGGTCAGATATTGATTATTGGTTGTTGGTCATTAATGTAAACTGATCGATTCTTGGATATAGATCCTCCCTTCCGGAGTCAGGTGATTACCCTTGTTACCTTGGTCCCTGTGAGTGTAGGCACCCATATTTATTTTGTGCTTGTTGGACACGTGGTCTGTGTAGATCACATGGATTTTGTTGTGCGTTGTTAAGAAAGAGATCCTGCGCATGTACATTATATACACACATACACATAACTGTTGTTAATAGGCATCGCGTCTTGAGGTGAGAAAGTGAGGTGATGATATCTTATTGAACCTCTTTATCTGTAAAACATGTCTTGAATTGTATGAATTGTACTTCTTGAGCTTTTGTTCTCATCTGATAATACCATTCTTTACTCTTTAAATTGCTATGCTTTAACTTGATATTTGGACTGATAGTGAGTGTCAATATCAACCTCTCGTCACTACTTGATACTTATTGCGTACTATGGATTGTACTCTACACTTCTGCATATTTTTTCAGGTTCTGAGATATCACTGGTGGTGTTCATTTCAATGAGTAGAGGAGCGAGAGAAGACTTTATGGTGAGCTACTTTTATTGCCTGATCTGCAGCACATTTGAGTTACCCTCCCTGCTTATCCATTCTGTCTATCTATTTCTTATCATACATATATGTTTTACTCAGTTTATACACTCTTACTCTTGTTAGATGCTTGTGATGGTTGTGATATTCTGGTTTTGGGCTAGGTAGACAGTTGTGATCGTGTTAGAACCTATGTTATTTTCTCTTTGCTATCCATTTGAGATTATTTCTGTTTCATATCAACAACAACAACAACAACAACTACCCAGTATATTCCCATCATGCGAGGTCTGGGAGGGTAGGATGTACGCAACCTTACCCCTATCATAAAAGGGTAGAGAAACTGTTTTCGAATGACCCTCGGCTAGAGAAGGTGAAGGGAGCCATGTTAACAAGTGTTAGCAAGACAAATCTTTAGAAAACTAAATTGGAGATAACAACAAAGAATATGAAAGGAGTACCAATAACAAGTTATAACAAAATAGTCTATTCAGGCAAATAGGTTTGAGTCAGCACACGAGAATATGGCGAAATAATGCTAGCAACTACGGAATTACCGAAGGTAAGTAGTAATAGAATAAGACACGTGACTATAGCAAACTAAGGAAAAGAGGTAACCATACTAGCACTAATACTATTGAAATAGGGAGGACAAAGGAAACCGCACGACTCCCTACTAACCTTCTACCCTAATCTTACACCTACACACCCTTCTATCTAGGTTCATGTCCTCGGTCAACTAAAGTTGCGCCATGTTCCGCCTGATCACTTAACCCCAATACTTCTTAGGTCTAACTCTACCCCTCCTCTCACCTCCCAAGTCCAGCCTCTTAAATCTTCTGACTGGGGCATCTGTGATTTTCATCTTAATATGCCCAAACAATCTCAACCTTGCCTCACGCATCTTAGCCTCTACAGGGGCCACTCCGACCTTGTCTCGAATAACTTCATTCCTAATTCTATCCAATCTAGTATGCCCACACATCCATCTCAACATCCTCATTTCCGCTACTTTCATTTGCTGGACATGTGACTTTTTGACTGGCCAACACTCTGCCCCATACAACATAGTCGGTCTAACCACTACCTTGTAGAACTTACCCTCAAGTTTCAATGGCACATTGTTATCACAAAAGACACCGGAAACAAGCCTCCACTTCCCCTATCCTACTCTGATACGGTGAGTAACATCCTCATCTATCTCCCCATCCTTATGAATTATGGATCCCAAATATTTGAAACTCTCTCTCTTGGGAATAACTTGTGTATCGAGTCTCACATCCCCGTCCCCCTCCTTGGTAACACCACTGAACATGCACTCCAAGTATTTTGTCGTGGTCCTAGTCAACTTGAAACCCTTAGACTCTAGAGTATGTCTCCAGACCTCCAGCCTCTCGTTAACGCCACCTCGCGTCTCATCAATCAGTACTATGTAATTCGCAAATAACAAGCACCAAGGAACCTCCCCTTGAATGTGACGCGTCAAAGAATCCATCGCCAGTGAAAACAAAAACGGGCTAAGTGCTGATCCCTGATGCAACCCCATCTCAACCGAAAAGTAGTCAGAGTCTCCTCTTGCTGTCCTCACCCGTGTCTTAGCCCTATCATACATGTCCTGAATCACTCTAATATATGCTACAAGCACACCTCCAGCCTCCAAGTCTCTCCATAGAACCTCTCTCGGTACTTTGTCATATGCTTTCTCCAGGTCAATGAACACCATATGCAAATCCTTCTTCACCGCCCTATACCGCTCCACCAATGTCCTCACAATTTGAATGACCTTAGTAGTCGACCATCCCGGCATGAAACCAAATTGGTTCTACGAAATGGACACACACCTCCTCAATCTCCCTCCCATCACCCTCACCCACACTTTCATCGTATGGATTAACAACTTGATACCCCTATAGTTGTTGCAGTTTTGGACATCCCCCTTGTTTTTTTACAACGGGATCATCGTACCCCGCCTCCACTCTTCGGGCATCTTCTTCGTCCTTAAAATGACGTTAAACAACCTAGCAAGCCATTCCAAACCCTCCTTGC
Organism: Nicotiana undulata; assembly: GCA_005239495.1. Taxonomy (NCBI): domain Eukaryota; kingdom Viridiplantae; phylum Streptophyta; class Magnoliopsida; order Solanales; family Solanaceae; genus Nicotiana; species Nicotiana undulata. The sequence goes on along the minus strand of ML274872.1, from coordinate 11,215 downwards.
CCACGCTCTTCCAGAATTCCACCAAGATCTTGTCCGGCCCAGTCGCTCTACCCTACTCATCCTACGCATAGCCTCTACCACCTCACCCACTCGTATGCGTCTACATTATCCAAAATCTCGATGTCGCTCTGAGTACTCCAACTCCCAAAATGCGATGCCCCTATCTCCTTCCTCGTTCAAGAGTTTATGGAAGTACGCCTGCCATCTATGCCTAATTTGTGCCCCTTCCACTAACACTCTTCCCTCCTCGTCTTTTATGCATCTCACTTGGTTCACATCCCGGGCCTTTCGCTCCCTCACCTTTGCTAGCCTGTACAACTTCTTGTCCCTGCCTTTAACCCCAAGGTCTTCGTATAAATTACTAAACGTCGCGGCCTTGGCTGTAGTAACCTCAAGCTTCGCCTCTCTCCTTGCCTTCTTGTACCCCTCCCCGATGGCACTCTTCTACCCCTCGTCTATACTCTCTACTAGCTTCAAATACGCCGCTTTCTTTGCTTCCACATTTCCTTGTACCTCTTCGTTCCACCACCAGTCCTCTTTATGGCCACCATAAAAGCCCTTTGAGACCCCTAACACCTCTCTCGCCGCCTATCTAATACAATCTGCTGTCATTGACCACATACAGCTTGCGTCCCCGCTCCTCCATGCCCCCAGAGCCAGCAACTTCTCCCCTAAATCTTGGGCCTTATCCTTAGTCAATGCACCCCACCTGACCCTGGGAATACCAGACATAACCCTTGTCATCTTCGTCCACCTGATCTCTAAGTTCATTATCAAAAGCATATGCTGGGTCGTAAGGTTCTCACTCAGGATGACTTGGCAATCCATGCATAGACCTCTATCACATTTCCGAAGAAGCAGATAACCAATCTGGGTCTCGGCCACCGTACTCCGAAAAGTTATCAGGTGCTCCGCCTTCTTTGGGAAACACGGATTAGCAATCACAAGCTCAAAAACTTTAGCGTACTCCAGTAGTGAAGTACCTCCTCCGTTCCTATCTCCAAACTCGAATCCACCATGCACACCGTCATATCCCCTAGTCGACCTCCCTATGTGGACATTAAAATCACCCTCTATAATAAGCTTCTCGACCGACGGAATACCCCGCACCAACCCATCCAAGTCGTCCCAGAATTGTCTTTTAACCTCCTCATCCAAACCCACCTGAGGCGTGTATGCACTAACTACATTCAGAGTATACCTCCCCACGACTATCTTAATGGACATCAACCTATTATTCACCCTCTTAACCTCAACCACTAGCTCTCTTAGGTTCTTATCAACTAAAATGCCTACCCCATTCTTCCCTCTCGCCCTCCCTGAATACCACAACTTAAACCCATCAGCCTTCCGAGCCCTGTTCCCCACCCATCTTGTCTTCTTGACACAAGCTATGTTAATATTCTTTTTATGGAGAATCTTTTCCAACTCTATTGACTTTCTCGTTAGAGTCCATATGTTCCATGACCCCACTCTCAACCTAAAAGGTGCCTTACCCCCCTGACACCATTCCCTTCTACCTCTCGCTCCCCCTGCTTCCCCCGAGAACATGCCGTCACTCCATCATCGCTCGGCCTGGCTACTAGACCAGCACAAATCTATAAAATGAAGACTACAAAGGAATAGGCTAAATAAAAACCTACAGGTACACAAGGTGCTATTAGGAATTCCGACTACGCAGAGGCAAACTACGTATTAGCTATAATACTAAAGTGATGGACAGAGGCAGATGTAAGCCAACAGGTCTAACTAACAAAAATCTAAACAGGATACCGTAGATATCAAAGACACAGGCAAGCAAAAAAAAAGGAAAAAAAATACAACAATAAAAATACCGATACCACGAATACCAGATAAAGAACTGAAGAACCTAGCGAGGTTTTCCTGAAGCGTGTCAGAATTAACTCGCTATTCGGAAGTCGCCGGGGTATGAAACCTGCCGAAAAACTGAACCCACCGGAAAACAATCCGTCCTTGCCGGAAAAATTTGCACCTGTCTAAAGAAACAGTCACACCCACACACAGACACAAAATAGGGGGGAGCGGGAAAGAGGAAGAAGATGAAGGGCAAGTGTCACCGGAAAAGCCACCAAGAGGTCTCCGGAAACCAAGGGTCACCGGACTTGTAACAGGTTGCTTGGACACCTGACTCCGGTGGCGAGATAGAAAAAAGGAGAATGAAGAAGGAGAGAAAAAGAAGAGAAAGAAGGAGAGGGGGAGAGAACGAAAAAGAGAGGGATGGATAGAGGATGCAAAGAGAGAATGGACTTACCTGGAGCAGCACCTGCAGCAGCAGCGGTTGGCGGCAAGGCAGCAGATGCCGGCGTGGGTGCGACTGGGGGGATGGGGGGTTGGCATTTCGGGGTGAGGGGGGGAGGGATGGGGGTTTAGGGATGAGGAGTAGAACATTAAAGATAGAGAGACATTAGCGTTGACTGTCTAATCCAGTACTCCACGAATGCTATTTTCATGAGCCGATTGTTTCATCCTTAGGCCATAAGTACAAGTTAGTATTCTGTTTCATATCATATTATGGATTTTGTTAAGGTGTTTTGGAATTATGATTGAAATTTTGTTAGCTTGCTTAGCAAGCGAGTTAGGTTTCATCACGACCTTTGGTGAGATTTTGGGTAGTGACAGTTGGTATCAGAGATCTGGATTCTAAGGATCTCAGAATCACAAACCAGCCTAGTAGAGTCTTATGGATTGGTAGAAAGATGTCAGTATCTATTTGCGAGAGGCAATAGGGCTTTAGAAAATCTTCTTTTCTTGATTACGCATCGTGCTTTAGTTATTGATTTCAGTCTAAATCTTGGCCATTATTCTCTCATAGTTGGTGAGGACACGAGTATCTGCGGAGGGAGTAGGTACTGCTGAGGTAGCACCACCTGCCATAGCCGAGAGATCTAGGGCTCGAGATAGGGCCAAGGCTCTAATTAGGGGCTGTAATATCACAACTTGAGTTGGAGCATCCCTTGGTCATACGAGGGTAGTTGCAGTAGACCCGTATGTTGATTAGGTTGAGGACCAGGGTATAAATGAGCATATTGAGGTTCGAGTGCACACCCAACATCGAGAGGGTTACATAGCTGCGCTAGTATTCCAAGAGGCCATGGCTTATATAGTTAGCTTAATAGATGCATTGACCCAGGGAGGAGTGGTTCCAGTGGTGCCAGCCACATCTCAAGCTGTAGGGGGAACTCAAACCCTATTCACTCGTACTCCGGAGCAACCTATTATAGCATTTATTGAGAATTTTGCCCTATGTCATGAGGGTTACAACGGCTCGAGTGTCATAGACGAGGATCATTTTTATCAAGCAGTAGAGATAACTCAGATGATCAAACATGTTCGTCCCCTGGAGGAAGAGGTCAATTCAGCAGAAGCCACCATTGTAGGACATGTAACTCGTGGTACAGTGGATCGATCATCTTTCAGTCTAGTTCCATCATCCTTTAGTGCTCTTCGAGCTAGCTCATACCATGCTCAGTCTGTTCAAGGTTCTTCAAGTGGGTATTCAGGTCATCAGGGGCAATATAAGTCTCAGCAGCCTCATTCAGCTAGGTATTGCTATGATTGTTGAGAGTTTGACCATGTGAGATAGCACTACCCCAATCTTGGTAGTGGAACAGCTCATCAGAGTTGTCAGCCTCTGATTTTCGTGCTGGTTGCATGACCCCCAACTTAGCTAGCTAGAGGGCGAGGCCATGCAGTGAAAAGTCGCCCTAGAGTGGACGTCAGGTTGGTAGAGCTTCAACCAATCGCGGATAGGCTCATTGCTGTGCTTTTCTTGGTAGGCCCGCGACAGTGACTTTAGGTGCTGTGATCACATGTATGGTCTTGATCTGTCATAGAGATGTTTTTATGTTGTTTGATATGTGGTCTACTTATTCATATGTGTCATCATACTTTGCTCCTTATTTGGATATGCCTCATGATTCTCTTGATATTCTTATCCATGTGTCTATGTTCGCTGGTGATTCTATTATGTTGGACATTGTACATCGGTCTTGTATGGTTACTATTGTAGGTTTTGGGGCTAGGGTTGATCTTTTGTTGCTTAATATAGTGGATTTAAAGTTAATTTTGGGTATGGACTGGTTATCTATGTAATATGTTATTATAGATTATCACTCTAAGACTGTGATGTTGGCAGTACTGGGGTTGCCGAGTTCTCTTAGTCATACTCCAATTAGAGTGGTTTTATTTATGAAGGCTCAATGGATGGTTTAGAATGGATGTTTAGCGTATCTAGCCTCTATTAGAGATGTTACTGCTGACACTCCTCCTACAAAGTTAGTTCTAGTAGTGAGAGAGTTTTAAGATTTGTATTCAGGCCTACCGAATTGATTTTGGTAATGATTTGGTGACGAGCACTCAACTCATATCTATTTTTTGAAGTAGTTACATGAGCAGTTATAGGAGTTGTTGGATATAGGGATCATCAGGCCTAGTGTTTCTCCATGAGCTGCCCTAGTATTATTTGAAAAGAAGAAGGATTTTCCATGAGGATGATTATTGATTACAGGTAGTTAAATACGTTCTCTCTCAAGAACAAACACCCATTGCCTCAAATTGACGATTTGTTTGATCCGCTCCAAGGTGCCAGGGTGTTCTCAAACTGACTTGAGATCAGGCTATCACCAGTCAAAGATTAGAGTTTCGAAAATTCCTAAGACATCTCTTAGGACTCGTTATGGGTATTACAGGTTCCTGGCGATGTCTGTCACGCCTCGAACCTGGGCCTGGACGTAACACGGCACTCGGTGCCTGACTATTATGACCGAGCGAAACAACTGGCTGGCTGAATCAACATGTGATTTCATAAGATACTGAAGGCGGAATATAACTTACACATGTTGATACACTAAAAGTCTGAATGATATAAATTATTGTGCGAAAACACTAACATAAGCCCGAAGTATATATTTTTAGCAAACATTGCATAACATGAATACTTGTGACTCTGTCTAACTGTTACTCTAGTCTATGAAGCCTCTAATGAAGTACTGAAAACACTTACTGTCTGAAAGTACTGGAGACTGTAAGGTAATGATAATTCGCCGAAAGAACTGGGGATCACCAAATAGCTGGTACGAGAATCCTAGCGCTCTGGATCATCAACCTGTAAATCATTACATGCATCGTGAGATGCAGGCCCCGGGAAAAAGGGACGTCAGTACATTTGAATTGCACTGGTATGTAAAGCAACTGAAAGAAAGAATTATAAATACTGAAACTAAAATGATAACTGAACGGATAACTGATAACTGAACTGATTACTGGTAACTGATATGATAACTGATAACTGAAATGGTAACTAATAATTGAACTGAAAGGAAGTAAGGATATGAATACTCCCTCTTCTGAATGATGAACAACCTGTTTATCTGAATATTAAATTGGCCTAATATATATATATATATATATATATATATATATATATATATATATGTGTGTGTGTGTGTGTGTGTGTGTGTGTGTGTGTGTGTGTGCGCGCAAACTGCAGCCTCAGGCCCAAAGATGCATAAAGCATAAACTGCGGCCTCAGGCCCAAAGATGCATAAAGCATAAACTGCGGCCTCAGGCCTAAACATGCATAAAGCATAAACTGTGGCCTCAGGCCCATATACATGTGTTCAACATTTAGGAACTGAGAATCATACTGAAATACATGATGCTGAAATACTAAACCATACTGAGTTACATGATACTTGAATGTTGAATAGAGCTAGACTGAGACATGTATTCATGAACTGATTATGAAAATTGAAATTTCAACTGTTTATGACATGCTGAGTAATTTAGACTGAGACTCATGGGCATCAAACCCAAGTCTATATTGATTAACCACTGATTTCACAACGTTCAGAATGAAAGTCATGAACGAGTTACGAAGCTAAAGAATAGAAGTTCTGCAACTATTCAAGGAACTAGGCTTAACTATATTTCTGAAGCAATTAGTAACGTCGTAAAAGAAACACAGTGTAGGAAGAATCATTAATATTCCCAAACATATAGAGTTAGCCTCACATACCTTAACTTCCTACTCTTGAGCGTAATACAACGTTTGTGAACCCTTTCAACTTTAATCTATAGCAATTTAAGTCAAAGGGATTCCATATTAGCTATGATACTCATGTTTTGATAACTTGAGCATTTTATCAAATGCTTGGTGGGAATAAAGCTTCATAGTCCTTGTTAATGGTGTCTCTACACCCAATAACACATTCTCTTGCTCCTAGAAAAATTCTAAAGTCTCAAATGGTTATAATCGACATTATTCTTTATCACTCATAAGGTAAGCAACACCCTTAACCAATAATCAACAATCAACACACCAAACCTATAACCGTTCATGCTTTTATATCAAATCCATCAACTCATATCTCATGAACTAGGGTCTATAATCATTAAACTAATGCTAGAATCAATTAAAGGGTGAAGACATTACCTCTTTGAAGTTCAATCCCATTGAATTCGAGTTCTAGGGTTCCTTCTCTCAACAATGATGTCCCAATTGAATATCTAATGATATGGAGGGTTTACCCATGTTAATAAGATGTTGGGAAATTAAATTTAACTTAGAGTCACCATTTGAACTTACCTTGCGGGTGGAGGGACCTTTAAGGAGTTAGGTTTTTTAGAGTTCCCCTTTCTAGAGCAAGGTTTTACGTTTTGGGACTGTGGGGTATGATATAGGGCTTTAAAATTACTCCCCAAGTGCGGCCCCGCACACATGTAGGCCTGACCGCGCACCTGATCGCGGAAAATGGCAGGAACGCCGCCGCATGTGCGCGACCGTGGTGGGGGCGCACACTGGGCGCGAATATTGCGCACTGTTCTGTAAAACGCACATAACTTTTTCACACAGATCCGCTCGGGCTCCATAATATATCGTTGAAAATTTATTTCGAAGTTCTACAAATTTTTTCTTGAGTTTTCCTAGATTCCTTACACAGTTTCACTAACTGCTGCTGGAAAATGGACCTTTTGTAAACTTAGTAGATATTATCGAATCTTATGCACCTCATTCTCTATCTAGATTCTAAAACAATTATTTTCACCCATAATTATCCCTCTAGGACTTCATATGTCCATAATATCATATTAATACCCATTTAACACATTCACACCTAGTCTGAATATACGGGGTGTTACAATGTCGTTTGTTTGACTAATGCCCCAACAACTTTCAATCATTTGATGAATTGTGTATTCCAACCTTATTTGGATTCATTTGTCATTGTATTCATTAATGATATCTTGGTGTATTCCTGTAGCAAGAGGAGTACGAGCATCATTTGAGGTTTATGCTTCATATACTGAGGGAGAAAAAGTTGTATTCTATGTTCTTCAAGTGTGAGCTTTTGTTAGAATCAGTGGCATTCTTGGACCACATGGTGTCTATGATGGGATCAAGGTTGATCCGAAGAAGATTGAGGCAGTTTAGAGTTTGCCATACCTTCTATGGTTAGAGAGATCAGGATCTTCTTCGGTTTGGCTAGGTAATATCGTCGCTTTATGTAAAGGTTCTCATCTATTGCAACCACATTAACCAAGTTGACTCAGAAGGGGCGATCCATTCAGGTGTTCTGACGAGTGTGAGGAGAGTTTTCATAATCTCAAGACTGCCTTAACTACATCGCCACTTTTGATATTACTGTCACGACCCGTTTTCGGGTTGTGATGGCGCCTGTCGTGGAACCAGGCTAGCCAACCATTACAACAATACTCAATTCTTTTACTAAAGAAATTTACTCATCATTGGCTCAATTCATAGAAATACGGACATTTTTAATCATTTAAAACAGTCTAACAAAAGAAATAAGCTCCAACAATCAACCTAGGATCTGGAGTCACGCAGTCATGAGCTACTAACATCAATACAACTGAGAATAATAATACTGAAGTTTTAAGTTTCCAATTTCTAATA
>ML274869.1:0-16708 GCA_005239495.1 Nicotiana undulata | reverse complement strand
GTTGGCTAGCCTAGTTCTACGATAGGCGTCATCACGGCCTGTTAGGATTTGGGGTCGTGACAATATGTTTGTGAAAAAGGTGCTTGAAAACGTGAACAATCACAAGAAGGAATGAGATGCCTATGACTAATATCCTTTGAGTTAAGATTTTTAATAAGTGGGGTATAGACTTTATGGGACCCTTCCCATTATCCAGAGGAAATAAGTACATTTTGCAAGCTATAGATTATGTGTCAAAGTAGGTGGAGGTTGTTGCTTCGCCAAATAATGATGCAAATTTGTGGACCAAGTTTGTGAAAAGAACGTATTGTTGAGGTCTAGGACTCCACGAGCATTAATAAATGATGAAGGAATACATTTTTACAATCAGTTGCTAAATAACTTTCTATCAAAGTATGGGGCCTGCCACAAGGTCGCTACCGCATATCACTGACAAATAAGTGGACAAACTAATGTTTCCAACAAAGAATGAAACAAATCTTAGAGAAAACTGTGAGTGTGAATAGGAAGGACTAGGTGGAGAAGTTGGATGATACCTTATGGGCATATAGATATGCTTATAAAATGCCAATCAGAACCTCTCTTTACAAGCTTGTGTATGAAAAAGTGTTTCATTTTCCGATTGAACTTGAGCACAAGACTTACTAGGTAGTCAAAAATTTGAACATGGACTTGAAAGCTACGTGCGAGAGAATATTCTTGAAATTGAATGTGTTAGATGATTTTAGGATACATGCATATGAGATTGAAAAGCTTTACAAGGAGAAAACTAAAAGATGGCACGACATGCATATCCAGTCCCGTCACTTCAAACCAGGACAAAAGGTACTATTTAAATCTAGATTCAAGTTTTTTCCTGGAAAGTTGAAATCAAGGTGGTCATGTTCGTTTGAGGTAGTGAAGGTCACCCTATATGGTGCAATTGAGTTGTGCAATTTAAATGATGAAAGAACCGTTTTTGCTAAATGGGCAAAAGGTAAAAAATTATTGGGGAGGTGTAATTGATCGTTAGAGGACAAAAGTAATACTCGTTGATGAGCAGGCCTCTACGTCGTGTCGCGATGTTAAATCAGACGCTTGTTGCGAGGCAACCTAATATTTTCCGCTTTTTTAGATTTATTTTTCTACTTTAGTTAACGTATATAATAGTGTTTGATTTTATTTGTAGTTGTTATATCGTAAAATTGCAGGTAAGAGTTGGCATGAGCATATGAAATAGATGCGTAAATTTTTTGGAGGAATGAGGTATAGTATGGCATGAAAAAGAAGTTCCAAAATGTATCCCAGCAGCCTAGTGTTCAGGCTAGCACGTCACGCCACACCTGGCACTGGAGGCTCCAGTTGCGGCACAAAGGCAATGCTTCGCGCTATACAGGTGCCTCTTGGGTAAGTTTTTTTAAAAAACAAAACCTTGACCCATTGACCCCATACCCAAATACCCATTTTATCTCACAAAATCACCTATCTCCCTTACTCGCTTACCTAACACGACCCGCGTACCAATTTGAAAAACTCAAAACCTAAGTAGTAACCCTTCTCCCTATCTCACCTGATTATCTCTTTCTCTCGTTTCTCTCTCTCTCTCACGCACACACACTGCTCTTGATCCTCTTCTCTCTGCTACACCAGGTAAGTGGTTTGCTTTCTTTTTTCTTTTGTTTTTCTTGCTTCTTTCCTCTAGTCTCAAATGCTCTCCATTCCCTATCACCTCTAATGTGATTCCCCCATCCCCAAATTTTCTTAGTGATAGAACTTGGGAAGGGTCATGTGTCGTATTTTGTGGATTGTGATTACTTTGGATGACATATACGAGGTGTTAAATTATAACTTTTTCCACCTCGTTCAATTTGGGAGGGTAATCTTAATACCCTTTGGTTGAAAAATATATAACAAACCTTATGTCCGCCAACTGTGCGATAAAATGTATGAGAGAATAATTTTCTCGCCGCTGAAGTCTGAGTACTCATTATGTATCTTGACTAACCTTGGTGAAGAAGTGACGAGGGTTAAAGTTAAAGGATACTCACTTATTAATTTTACTTGTTCAAATGATAAGAAGGAAAAGTAACACGAAATAGAGAAACGAATATCCACATAACGAACGAAACAAAAATAAAAACGACAGAGTTCCCAAGAATATCATCACTTCTCAGTCTCACAACACTATAAGGTAACAGAAATCAACAACCAATAATAACCATCATACATCTTCTTCTTTTCTCGCACAACTCGATCCCATATATAATATCAGTACCGTTGCGGCGTGAAACCCGATCTCATATATAATATCAATACCATTGTGGCATGCAATACGATCTCATATATAATATCAATACCATTGTGGCGTGCAAACTGATTATTTATATATATATATATATATATATATATATATATATATCATATTAAACTATTCTACAATAACCAAACATGGGAAATTCACAACATAACACCAACAAAACTAACACGCGAAATTCAACTACGAAAACAAACTCAACAAAGTAAAATGAGCAACACAGAACCCCGGAGCTAGTCTCCCACAAATAAAGACAAAGCTTCCACTAGGCCTAAACACACAACAAATCTTAAATCAACCCAATCCGGGTAAACAAAGAAGTGTAGAGTATGAAACGAGGAAGGATGTACGTCAAGTAAAAACAAGTATGAAGTAGAGGTGTGTAATAAGTAAAACCATGTAACAAGTGGAGGCATGTAGAAGTAAACCCATATAGCAAGTGAAGGAAGATAAAATGTTAAGACATCTAATAAGTAAATCACGTAACAAAAAGAGACATGTAACATGTATGGGCTAATAACAAGTAAAGGCGTGAATTCGAAGGGGGCATGGAGCAGAAGTAACTCAAGTAAAAGCGTAGGAGTAACAGTGACAGACAAGATATAAACATAGACATAACAATAGCATGCCAATAGGCAAAATACAAAGGTAACTACACTAGAAACATAAACGTAAAAGTAATCTACAAAACAACAAATGTTAATAGAAAGCAAAGTAGAGGGAATGTAAGTGTTTAAGATTCGAGTAATCAGAACAAGAAAATTCATATCCATTCTTATAACATGGTAACAATCAACTGGCCAATCTTACTTCACAGCACAGTAATACTCATTGTGCCAACGTAATATCAACTACAGAAAAATAACTATCGTGTCAAACATAACCCTAAGGACTCAATCATCATCTCTTATTACGGATAAAGAAGCTCAAATAACAGTGAACTATCAGGTATAGATGGGTGTTCATGATGCTATGGCCATATTAAGTATGTGAACAGTCGAAACAACACATTAAATCTTTTTAAGATGTCGTATGTTCTGACATGATTTCTAACATAGTTAATTGAGTTTATTTGTCATAGAATTAAATGAAGAATAAGTCAAGGAATCACCAAGTTCAACAAGGCACAAAGAAGCATATAATTTCCCATCCTGAGCATGGAAACTTTTGCACATGCATATACACTTATCACCTCGTATATGCATCACCCATACATGTAGCAAAAAATATCATTTAGTAGGAAAACTTTCCCAACAAATCTAGAAAAGACACTTACCTAATTTTGGAATAATTTTCACAATAAAATACCGACTCCCTTAGAAATACTCCTCAAAATTATCAAAATCTAGTTAAATATCATTTGAGAAAGTCAATAAATGCTAAATAAAACATCCTCAATCAAAATCCCAATTACTCATTCATCCCCAAGTACGAATATCTAATTTGTTTCAAAATCGGCCTTAATTCGAGGTCTAAATCTTAATTTTATAGAATTGCTAAACTTTACCCAAAGATCCTAATTTCTATCTTAAAATTCATAGATTTGATGATGAAATTTATGAAAATGTAACTGAAATTGATTGATTACAAGTTGAAGTTACTAAATAATGAGTCTGGAAAGTAATTGCTCTTTAAAAATCACCTCTATGGAGTATAGGGTTGAAAAATAGTATAAAATGAGCTAAGTCCCGAAATCCCAAAATTTTACCGAGTTGCATATGTCGCAATTCTGAACTTTTAAATGCAATTGCGACATTAAAAAAAGCGAACAACTGGTCCCAATTGCGGATATGTATTTAAGCCTTCAGATATCGCAAAATCTATAATATCATCGCAAACACGAACACTGGGTGCGATATGCTTCACAAATGTGAAGCTGCAAGTCCACTGTGTTGCAAATGCGATTGACTCTTCGTAAATGTGGATACCCTCTGTCCGCAAATGCGAGATAAATATCGTAAATGCGAAGTGCCCAACCCAGCCCACATATCGCAAATGCGAAGCTCAAAATTTTGAACAAGTCTTGACAAATGTGAGACCTGCAGATTTGTTGCACCAGCAATCCTATTAAGCCAAGTTAGTCTACTAAGCATCCAACTCTCACCCGGGCTCCTCGGGACCCAATCCGAACATTCACACAAGTGTAATAACATCGTACAAACGTGCTCGCTAGCTCAAATCATCAAAATAACATCAAACTTCAAGAATCAATCATTGAAACTCAAGATTTTCAAATTTAAAATTCAATTTTCCAACTTTTCACACAATACGCAGAAAGGCCCTTGGGTCATCCGAGACCCCATCCACACATACGTAAAAGTCCAAAATCATCAAATGAATTTACCGAAATCGTCAAAATATCGATCCGAGCTCATTTACCAAAAACGTTAACCGTGGTAAATTCTTGTCAATTTTAAAGTCAACAAATCACATTTTCTGTAAAAATTAACATTTAAATATTTTTGAAAATCGACACGACTACACAAGTCATAAATCATCAAATAGAGATATGAAAAATCTTAAAACACTAAAATAAAAGATAGTATTCTAACAACCGATCGGGTCGTTACACGTTTCTCATATGCTTGAGCATATTAAGGGTTTGAATATGGATCGATTTTTGGAGTCTTCGGGGCATGCAAACTTGAGCACAGTCAATGAATTGTACGCGGACTGGAACTTAGAGAAGGGCCAATCATTGGTGAGAGGAAAGGACGTACACAACCATCCGTCACACACTTTATGGCATTTTCTCGAATGCTAAATGGACAAGGACGAATGCATACACACATAATGAGATACTGAGTGTGGACCTCAACAAGACTGCCAATATGTGGCAGAACTTGTACATACACGACTATTGCTAGTTGAGCATAAATCTGCATGCACCTGGGCTTGAGTGTGCTTGATTTACTTCTTGATGACTGGGAGGCCGGTCAATGTTGGAGAGATTATGGTGGGAGAGATGGCTCGCACGAGGTTTGGAGGCAAGGTAAAAAGGGTTTTCTTTGGAAACTTGCTAACCCTGTACATGTTGTCTCTCGATGTGCTATAGTACCTCTAGTATGATTCTCCCAAAGGTGTGCTAGACATTACTTCATTATCCGATACTACCACCAAACTGAGCATCGCTGCAAAGGCTGAGCAAGATAAGAACTTCAACCGCTAACTCTATGGATCGCTGAACCCGATTATGAGAAGGCTTGGGGTGCCAGATGAGAAGAAGAGGCGGTTGAACACTGAGTACCCGCTTTCTAGTGCTATTAAAGAGATCTTGGGATTGCGCCTGAAATTCCAATTCACCCCTTTGAAGATGAAAACATGTCTATTGACTCGGCAGATAGTAATAATGATGGAGTGGAAGTTAAGGGCACGTTGGCACCTGTGCCACTAGATGATAGATGAGGATGAATCGGAAGCTTCTACTAGGGCACAGTCCGATGAGTAGATATATGAGTATGACCCGTAGGGGTCAGATTAGCAGGGAGTCTTTCTTTCCACCCTACTTATTGATTTGTTGTTTGATACATCAAGGACTATGTATGTTTTAAGTGTGGGCGGGGGACTTTGTATGTTTGATGCCTTTTTGAATAATTTTTAGTTTTTTACTGATTAGTTAGCTTTTGTGTTATTGTAGTAGGTAGATCTAGTATAAAATATGAAAATCAAAAGAAATTGATAGAAGAATTTTTTCAAAAAAAAAGAAGAGAAAAGTTTAGACTTTTTCCCATGTCGGTTCTCTTGGACGGCTTTCTTGAGGGATTGAGGTCCAGTTAAAAATACCAAAAAGATTTTTCTTTTGATTTTAGTTAGTCTTAGTTAGTTAATAATCCTCCTTAATTTTTTTGGGGCACATGTTCATTTTCAAGGGATGTAATTTGAGCCGATATTTTTATCTTTGTAGAATTGGTATAGGAAGCAAAACTGAATTGCTCCTAAATACCTTTCTGACATGTTTGATGCTGGCACATCTAGGATGTGGTATGCGAATCACTTTCCTGATTTATTTTTATGAAAAATGATGCCTTATAATAATGAATAACATGCTTTGTGATGCCTCTTCAGAATTTCTTGGGTTGTGCATCATCTAGGACTTTATTGATTAATGTGTCATGACTATTATCTTACTTCCTTTGACTTGAGAGTTGTAATGGAACCGTCCTGATTAAGTCATGTGCATTGTGCGATATGAGGTTAAGTTGACATTCGATACTATCTTACGTTAGTCTAAAACTTGACCTGTGTGTTAGTTGAAGTGAAATCATTAAGTTGTGATAGTCTAAGAGATGACGTAGAAATTTCTTTGATTGATCCTGGATTTAATTTGCCGACTAAAAGTAAAAATTATTCATAGTTACTCCATTTGAGCCTGCATACCGCTTATTTGACACCTACATTACTAGTCGTACCCCCATTTTAGTTCTTAACTGAAGCTTGTTTAACATTTACCTCCAAAAGCACTTAAATCGCGGAAGAGTAAGCTGAGAGCGGGGAGTAACTTCTGAGTGGAACCATAGAAGGGACAAAAGGCGCACAATTGTTATGAAGAAACTAGCCGAGAAATTCAATGTAAGGAGAGTGTACTAGAAGGAAAAAAAGTACAAAGTAGAAATGTGAAAGAAAAAATTTGATCTGCCAAAAGAGAGAATATACCTCCTATTCTTGTTAATTCATGCTAGTAAAGATGTAGATGTGCTTAAACGAGAAGGGCTAAACTGTGTATAGTTCCGTAGCAAGACGTTAAATTGGTAATGAAGAATGTGTGCTTGAAAGTTGAATGTAGTGTATTAAAGTGCTTAGAGGTTTAGCCACTAGTTTTAAATATATCCTACCCGTCCTTTAGCCTACATTACAACCTGTAAAGACCTATTTAATCCTAGACTTGGCAAGCTTATATTAGTAGAGACATACAATAGGGGCAAGATTATGGTACGACCACGAAATGCACAAAAAGTTTCTTGTGAGAGTGAGTGATTTTTATTCATATGTAATGTCCTTAAATTATGTTGGACTTTTTTTATATTCATTCTCTTGTTCTATGGTGAGGTCACATGGTCTCATGACAAATATGTAACATTATTAAATATTACTTACTGGATGAGTGCGCGAGTTGAGAATGCTTAGTGGTGACGAGTCGGTCATTGAGGTGAGATAGTCATGGGTAGGTTCTTTGAATGGTTCGAAATGGTTTACTTATGCTTTGGCATGCGAAAATTGGGAAGTGTGTGAATTTTGTATGTCTATGTTTAATTATTAGTATGAACCATAGTCAAGGGCAACGTGTATTTAATGGTGATATGCTCCCTCGTGATGTGATAAGTTGAATTTGTTGGGTTAGAAGAGTTCTAAGTTGCTCGAGGGCGAGCAAAAGTCCAAATGTGGGGTGTTGAAATTCGTCTCAAAAGTATATGTATATATTTTTTANGACAGAAGAAGATTATGTAAACACTTACTCGAGATCTCACTTATCAGATTCCATTGTGGAAGACACAATTTTTTCTTGAAGAATTCGCCATGATATACCTGATCCATGCATAATATCATGAAAATGGATACAAATTTTTGACTGCTACTTAGTATTGGCAATAGGTCTGAAAAAGTATCTAACAATATAAAATTTAGATATTTGTACCCTGTCGAAGTAAGGAACCATGGCATATATGTTTGGAATAGATTCCATTTTGAGAGAGTTGAAAAAGCACTATCTCGTTGAAAGGTTCTATACATCTGCCCTTTCTCAACGCATTTCTTTAGACAAAGACTCCGTTTTTTATTTATATAAATATCGCCTCACAATTTACTCGAATTTTATGTATTTTCGTGTATGTTATATTGTGTTGAACTAAAATTTAGTGTTGTTATGTGTAGGAACCAACCAATAGTGAAGTGGAATGAAAAAGCAAGAGATTGAGCAAAAGAAGACGGAAAATTGCAAAAGTCAAGTCCAACGCCCAGGCCAGCGCTAGGCGCCACCTGTGTCGCTGAAGTCAGACATGATTTTTTTGGAGAAGGCAGGTTAGCGCAGGGCTAGCGCGACCCGCCCCAGGATGCTAAGGTCGGGGATTCTTCTCTTTCACCCGGGACTTGGTTTTTTCAACCCTACTCAACCCCAATTCTTATAAAAGGCGTTCTAAACTTAATTTGGAGTGGGGTCACTTTGAAGGCGAATTCACACCAGAAACACGTTAGAACACGTTTTCAACTAACTTTCTTCGCTTCTCTTTCTTTAATCTCATAGTTTATCAGTTCTAAAATTGTGGTTGTTACATGAACGTTATAGTTTGAAGCTTGAATTGTTCTTATTCTTTTATTATATTGGTTTATTTATTCAAGCTTGTACTTAATTATTTATTATCACCAATTGAATACTACCTATAAATCTGGGATTGAACTAGTGAGAGGGAATTCTAGATTGTGAATAGAATTGAGTAGAGCAAGATCTTGAACCTGAACCACGGGAACGGATTAGTGGTTAAGATAGAATTACACTTAATTGCCTTGTTTGCAGGTTACTATACAAGAATTATTAATGTGTTTTTATTAGTCCTAATTCTATAGAAATATAGGAATTAAGTTAGCTTGAATAGGTAAATAGTACTTCGATCCAATGCTACGAGTAATATTACTTTGTTAATCAATAAATCAGATAAATTAATTAGATAATATAAGTAGAATACTCAACATGATTGTTAGCTGGCCCATGGCTCTGAAATATTTTCGCTCATTGAATTCATTTTTATGTTTGCCGACTTGTTTCATTTACATCCTTAGTTTACTACTCTAGATTATCTTTAGTTGAATAGTTACACTTTAGAAAATTAATTATTTTAGTTTAATCTAGTTGATAGTTAATCACAAGTACTCGTGGGAACGCTACTCTACTCACTCTGTATTACATGTCAATCACGTATATTTGCGTATGCGTTTTGGAGTAATAAGTGTTAACGAGATATCAGCAATACACCAACTCCCAAAACCACAAGGCACCGAAACATTTTTGGCTTTCACTACTAAACATCCGAGAAAAAGTGACCAGCTAAAGCGATCAAAGTTGGTCGCTAAATAGTGAAATAGCCACCAACAAGCGTCCAAACAGGCTTGGTCGCTTTTTCGTTGGTCCCTTTTCGTTAGAGACCAAGTTTGGTCGCTAAATAGCGACCAACTTTGGTCCCTAAGGTGAAAGGACCAAATATAACGGGTATCAACAAAAGCGACCAACATTGATCGCTGTAATATTTTAATAATATAAAATAATCGATCAAAGTTGGTCTCTAAATTTAAATTACGTTATTATTTATTTATTTATTATATAAAATATAGCGACCAACTTTGGTCTGTAAAATAAATTTAATTTTTTAAAATCTGGACAATAGCGACCAAAGTTGGTCGCTTATGTATAATTTTTTTTAATTTTTTTCCAATCCATAGCGACCAGAATTGGTCGCTAATGTTAACAATTTGAATTTTTTTTAATAAATTGGCGACCAAAGCTGGTCGCCAAATTGCAGAAAAAATGTTTTTTTCAAGAAAATAGCGACCAAAGTTGGTCGCTTTTCTGGGTATTATTTTGGCAGAAGCTGCCTATTTTGGAAGCTACACCACCTGCCAGCATACCAAATCCTATTACGACAACAACAACAACAACAATAAGAACTACAACAACAACAACAACAACAACAATAAGAAGTACAAGAACACAACAACAAGAACAACAATAACACAACAACAACATTAAAACCAATATTAAAACCAACAAAATAAAGTTCAATAGAACTACAAAATTAAACAAACAAAACTAATAAGTTAACACTTATTACAAGGCCATTAGAAAAAGAACCAAAGTTCTATTGTCTAGTTGAAAGTATACACAACTACTCAATGACTGTTTCATTCTACATCATTATCATCACCGTCTGATGAATCTTCATTATCAAGACGGTAATGAGAAGGGTCATTTTGTGGAGGACGAGAAGAACGACCACGGGGAGGACGGGAGGTGTAATGACTCGACCGGTCATTTTGCGTTATCGGACCCCGTTCCCCTAAATGAGACTTTCCATAGCAACTTCTTGTGATTTATGACTTTCCTGAAAAAATATTTAGTGTCATGAAGGATAAAGGGTACACAAATTAAAGAAAATGAGTTTTTGTTGAAGGTGGCCGATTTGGAATAAAATACGGGTCGAGCAATAATACCCGATAATTATGGACTAGTGCCATACAAGGTACAATATGACCACAGTATATGATGTATAAAGTATATTAAAAATAAGTAGAATTTTAAGTAATTTGAGATAATTTTTAATTGTACGGATAATTGGTTAATTACCGGATACCGGGACATTACCTAATTACCTAATAAGTGGATAAAGATTAAATATCTCACCCCCATCCCACGTGGCAGCTAGCCATGTTATAAAGGAATGACTAATAGTCACTCCTTGATAAGTTGTCAAAAAATTATAATGTCTTTCATTTCCAAGAAATGGCCTAATCAAAGTCTTTCAACTAAAACAAACAATTCATTTCTAAGGCATTACAGGATCAGGAAAACGTTATGTACTCTAAAAATTCTATCTCTCTCAAGCTTCATTTTCAAGATAAATAAGATCAGATCCCACAAGTTTCAACGGTTCCAACAACATATAGAAACGTAAAATTTTGCGGTTCTAAGGGAGTACGGTGTACTTTTTTTCAAAGACATTATACAGATTTTTCCTACTCCAGTTACGAGTCATCGGGTGTAGAGTTCAGAGTTGCGGGCGCGTTCTTGGTCCGAGAGGTAGATTCGACACGAGGTGAGTCTCCTTTCTAACCTTGTAAGAGGGGATTGTACCCATAGGTGTTCTATATGCTGTGTGTGATTGTTTTGGGGGCTACGTGCGTACAAAGTGACGAGAGTCCATACTTAGCGGCTATTATGCTATGTCGGATAGTTTTAGGGCTCACAAGCATGTTTTATGTGACGTATATGTATCCTTAGCGTATTTTGAGTTGCTTATTATCATGGAACTAGTCTGGAAATGGGGAAAGTTGTATTGAATTCCCAGTTGGTTAATCCTTGTTACAAAGTATATCCCCTACTGAGCTTATTGACAAATTCGGTATATATATATATGTATATATAAGAGTCAGCACTAGAGTCGCAGGTATGATTCACGATCGAGGGAAGATTTATGGTAATTTAGTATAAGTGTGTCAGCACTCGAGTCACAGGTATGATTCGCGATCGAGGGAAACTTTATGGTAATTCAGTATGAGTGTGTCAACACTCGAGTTGCAGGTATGATTCGCGATCGAGGGAAGCTTTATGGTAATTCAGTATAAGTGTGTCAGCACTCGAGTCGCAGGTATGATTCGCGATCGAGGGAAGCTTTATGGTAATTCAGTATAAGTGTGTCAGCACTCGAGTCACAGGTATGATTCACGATCAAGGGAAGCTTTATGGTAATTCAGTATAAGTGTGTCAGCACTCGAGTCGCAGGTATGATTCGCGATCGAGGGAAGCTTTATAGTAATTCGGTATATATGAGTCAACACTTGAGTCGCAGGTATGATTCGCGAGCGGGGGAAGCTTTATATAAATTTGGTACTGTTTCAGTAATATTGATTTGACCGATAATGGGGGAACAGAACGTGGAAATTGTTATTTACTTTCAGTATTTACTTGGATTTTTGTGTCTTACACGTATTTGCTGTACACTGTCATACATGCCTACCGTTTCCATTATATCATGTTATATTCTACTGTTGGACCTTAGTGAGTGTCAAGTCGACCTCTCGTCACTACTTCTTCGAGATTAGACGGGATACTCACTGGGCACATATTTATTTATGTACTCATGCTGCACTTCTGTACTTAACTGTACAAGTTTTGAGGCTGGTGCTTCTGGTTATCAGACCGGAGCTAGATATTGACTGTAGCGGACCGACTTCACGGTGAGCTGCTTCTCCTAACGATCCTCAGCAACACCATGGAGTTTCTTTTGCTTATGATCCCGTCTATTTTGTTTCAGACAGTGGGATTGTATATTCTACCTTTTGTATATCCAGTTAGTATGCCCGTGATACTCGTGACACTAGTTCCTGGCACACACTTTGTATTTGTGTATATTATGTCCGTACATATATGCATATTTTGGACTCACACTTCATTATGACTGTTTTTTTTAACTGGTTAGTTACCCCTAATCGGTTAATAATCTAAGCTTTGTAACTAAGTATATATATTGATATGTTTAAGGCAAATGAGAAGGAACCGTAGTTTTTTAATGTTGGCTTGCCTGACCCCGCTATTGGGCACCATCACGACCTGAGTTAGGATTTTGGATTGTGACAACGTGGTATCAGAGCTCTAGGTTCACGTAAGTTTCACGAGTCACGGGCAAGTCTAGTAAAGTCTTGCGGATCAGTACGAAGACGTCTGTACTTATCTTCGAGAGGCTACGGGGCTGTAGGAGTACCTCCCTTCTTGATTCCTCGTCGTGTGATTTGATTCCCTTAAGGCTTATGCCTATGTTTCTTCCTATTCAATCTTATGCGTCGCGAAGCGCTTGTTATGAATCGGGAATTTGAGGAGTTGTAATGGTGCTACGGACATGATGCGTGATGTTTTGGTACATAGTTGATTGGATTGTTGCTATCGCCCTGTAAAAGGATATTAGGTTGTTCCAACTCCGTAGTTGTGTGTATGGGAGCCTTGAGACTATGCTCAGGATGTTAGGATGCTTACGGTCGGTTATCGCACGACGTTGTTATGTTGGTAAAATGCTTGCCCATATGTCGGGGTGATGAATAGATCGAAGGGAGGTTTTCTTAGAGTGGGTTTCGAGATTTTAGTATTTGAGTTCCAGCAGAGGAAAGGCATTTGGACTATGAACGATCTGGTTCGAGCTGGTAAGGCAGTAAGACTTGGTGTTAACGAGCAAGGTGGAGTATTCACCTGTGTTGTGGTATCGTTATTTGATCGAATAACATGTGTTAAGTTCGTCGGTGTTATAGCTCTTTGGTTGCATTGGGTTAGAGTGTTGAAGAAGCAGTTGCCAGAGATCGTGGTGTGTAGTGGTTCAGAATTGAATAGTTACTTCTAATAAAGGCAGCTCAAGAAAGACGATCTTTGGGGAGTTTGAAGTTGTGGTGATCTGCCGGTTCAAGAGCCACAGAGAATGATATTTAATTGAGACCGCAATTGAGAAACATGCGATGAAGGGAGACAAGACATATGAGAAGTTTCAGGTGGCGGCTAAATATCTAGATGACAGGCCTCAGAGACGGAAGTCGGGTAGTTTCTTAAAGGAATGAGTTTAACTAAGGGGGAGAGGGGCAGTGTAGCCTATGAGTTCAGTGGTAAGACGACTTCCTACCTTGAGGAGGAGTTGGAGTGGTTTGAGAATTTTAGTGGACAGGGATTAGGTCCCCGAGCTTAATCTGAACTGTTGGTTATCGGCGGAAGGTTGGATGCAACAGGGAAGAGTGGTTAGGGACGAGGAAGGATGCTATATGGCGGTGAATTTGAGGATTTTGTAGCGCATTTAGTAGGTGTCCATGAGAAGCGAACGGACGGGTAAAGTTGGTGAATGAGAACAAGCTTAGGGTAAAGTATTGATGTTGCAGACGGTGTGCGCCGCAACATTGTTGGAAAGTGTTAGTTGGTTAATTCCACAGGGGTGTTATCCCTATGAGTAGGTTACCGATTGTGTGATTGGAAAAGTTTCTCAAGGGATTCTAGTGGCTATTCGGTAGGAGGCCGAATATGTGAAGGACGCTATAGAATTTGAGTATTAATGGGATGCTAGCAGGAGAATTTAGAAGAATTTGACAGATTGGTTGAGCAAGATTTTGTTAACATAGGAGATGGGATCTCAGCAGTGTCTAGAATGGTACAAGAAGTAGCTTCGGGCTAAGTGGGGGAGTTCCACCATCTGCGGTTGGGTTGTAAGATTGTGTTCTCATGGGGTTGCGGATTGTCAGCGTATTGGTATGTTATTTGGATCGGGTTGCACGCTACAACAATGTGATGGTGAGTACAGTTCCCTATATTTATTTCTCTTATGTTATACTTCCTGTATTCTGAGGAAAGTTCATATTAGTTGCGTGAGTTGAGTAGTCCCTTCCTGCGTCAATTCTTTATGTATCATGTTCGAGTTGTGCCATATTGGCGCATTGTGATATCGTGTGTGACGGTTGGTCATGTATGGGGATTTTTGGTCTGAACAGTTCATACTGGGTGAGACGAGGTTATTGCGTCAGGGATCAGTGCGATATGATTAAGTGAATGCATTAAAGGACAGTTACCCTTATTGGTTTGTAGTGAGATGGTGGTCTTAGTTAAGAGGAAGGATTCGATGTTTGGTTAACTCTGCAATTGGTTAGAATTTCTACACATCTCCTTTGTTGGGATGGTATCGTCAGCATTATAGCAGGATGTGCGTGTATATCTTATAAAGTGTATTGAGAGCATCAGATTCGTAGAATTTTCGCTATTAAGGTTCAGGAAGCGTCATTGTGGTTAGATGATGGATTATGCGGTGTATGGTGCTAATCCAGCAAAGGTACGCAGTTGTGTTCTGGTGGCTCGTGTAGTGGTTGATACGTTGTTCATATATTAGAAAACAGGCATGGCAGAGAATTTCCGGTGCTGGGACTGAGTTTGGAACTTGATGCATGGATAAAGAAGGATATCTTCAGATTTTATCAAGCTTACGCGTTCAACTTGGTTGTGACCGCACGGGCAGGTGCACAAGGTTTGAAGCAGTGATTCAAAATAACACAAAAGCAATTCTTGGCACATTCGAGGATGAATGTCTGTTTAAGTGGGGGAGAGTGTAACGACCCGACCGGTCGTTTTGCGTTATCGGACCCCATTTTCCTAAATGAGACTTTCCATAGCAGCTTCTTGTGATTTATGACTTTCTTGGAAAACAAAAATAGTGTCATGAAGGATATAGGGTACACAAATTAAAGAAAACGTGTTTTTGTTGAAGGTGGCCGATTTGGAATAAAATACGGGTCGAGCAATAATACCCGATAATTATGGACTAGTGCCATACAAGGTACAATATGACCACAGTATATGATGTATAAAGTATATTAAAATTTTAAGTAATTTGAGATAATTTTTAACTGTACGGATAATTGGTTAATTACCGGGTAACGGGACATTACCTAATTACCTAATAAGTGGATAAAGATTAAATATCCCACCCCTATCCCACGTGGCAGCTAGCCATGTTATAAAAGAATGACTAATAGTCATTCCTTTATAAGTTGTCAAAAAATTATAATGTCTTTCATTTCCAAGATATGGCCTAATCAAAGTCTTTCAACTAAAACAAACAATTCATTTCTAAGGAATTACAGGATCAGGAAAACGTTATGTACTCTAAAAATTTAATCTCTCTCAAGCTTCATTTTCAAGACAATTAAGATTAGATCCCACAAGTTTCAACGGTTCCAACAAGATATAGAAACGTAAAATTTTGCGGTTCTAAGGGAGTACAGTGTACTCTTTTTTCAAAGACATCATACGGATTTTTTCTACTCCAGTTACGAGTCCTCGGGTGTAGAGTTCGGAATTGCGGGCGCGTTCTTGGTCCGAGAGGTAGAATCGACACGAGGTGAGTCTCCTTTCTAACCTTGTAAGAGGGAATTGTCCCCATAGGTGTTCTATATGCTGTGTGTGATTGTTTTGGGGGCTACGTGTGTACAAAGTGACGAGAGTCCGTACGTAGCGACTATTATGCTATGTTGGGTAGTTTTAGGGCTCACAAGCATATTTTATGTGACGTATATGTATCCTTAGTGTATTTTTAGTTGCTTATTATCATGGAATTAGTCTGGAAATGGGGAAAGTTTTATTGAATTTCCAGTTGATTAATCCTTGTTACAAAGTACATCCCCTACTGAGCTTATTGACAAATTCGGTATATATATGTATATATAAGAGTCAGCACTCAAGTCGCATGTATGATTCGCGATTGAGGGAAGCTTTATGGTAATTCAGTATAAGTGTGTCAGCACTCGAGTCACAGGTATGATTCGCGATCGAGGGAAGCTTTATGGTAATTCAGTATAAGTGTGTCAGCACTCGAGTCACAGGTATGATTCGCGATCGAGGGAAGCTTTATGGTAATTCAGTATAATTGTGTCAGCACTCGAGTCGCAGGTATGATACGCGATCGAGGGAAGCTTTATGGTAATTCGTATAAGTGAGTCAACATCTGAGTCGCAGGTGTCACGACCCAAAACCCGGTTCAGGTCGTGATGGCACCTAACGGCGAGGTTAGGCAAGCCAACATATGAATCCTGAGGAGATACTACCCCAGAACTCGATATTCCAGTTATTTACAATTAATAACAAATATAATGCGGAATATAACAGCGATATGAGGTCAGGCCGTAGATACCAGCTGAACC
>MDKH01197357.1:0-67028 GCA_005239495.1 Nicotiana undulata | reverse complement strand
TTGAAATGTCTCCAAAAGCTCAAGGAAGAAGGTGGAAATGGTGGAAAATGGCCAACTCCCGTAGTTAATTAAACTGCCCAGATATTGCTTCTATGTGATCGCGACCTGAGGCCTGCGATCGCAAAGGCCAACCGGCCGGACCTCTGCGATCGCGGCTGGGGTCTTGCTATCGCGAAGACCAACTCCCCTGACCTCTGTGATCGTGGCGGGGGTCCTGCGATCGCGAAGAACAAAATTACCCGGGCCAGCTGTGACTCAGTGCGATCGCGAAGCTTTGGAACCAAGACCTATGCGATCACAAGGGGAAGGCTGTGACCGCAGAGAACAACCAGCAGCCCACAAAAATCCTTCTCCGCGAACGCAAACCTCCTCCTACGATCGCAGAGAAGGAAACCAGATAAAAAAAATTTTGGTTTTTCTAACTTAGTTCCCGGGGGTCTAAAACACATCCGAGCCCCTCGGGACCCCGTCCAAAAGCACCGGCAAGTCTATATTCATGATACGGACTCGCTCAAACTTCCGCAACATGAAAAACAACAACGAAACTCAAAATTCAACCCCAAAACCAAATTGAATCAACTTAAGAACTTAAGAATTCTAGAATTCACTTCAATGCGCCGAACGGGTCTATACTACTCGGAATGACTTCAAATTTTGCAGACAAGTCACAAATGACTTAACGGAACTATTCCCCATCACGGAATTACATTCGGACCTCGGTAGCATAAAATCACATTCCAAGCCAAATTTCAAGTTCTATGAAAATTCTCAAAACTTCACTAACTCTAAATTTCCCATTTTGATCTGAAACCCGTCAAATCAAGTATGTTTCTTACCAAATTTCACAGATAACTTAAATAACACATATTGAAATTGTTCCGGGCTCCAGACCCATAATACGGGCCTGACAGCACATGTTTCACATCAAGGTTCATTTTCATAAGCCTTTATTATTTTCATAAAACAATTTTCTTTAAAAATTCATTTCTCAGAGTTCGGTCCTCGAAATTTGATTTCGGGCATACGCCAAAGTCCCATATTTTCCTACAGACCTTCCGGGACCCGCAGATCACGGATCCGGGTCCGTATACCAAAAACGTTGACCAAAGTCAATTTTATTTAATAAATTATCATAAATTCAACTCTTTATCAAGTTTCCACATAAAGGTCTTCCCGGATACGCGCCTGGGCTGCGCACGCACATCGAGGTGATATTGACGGAGACTTTCGAGGCCTCGAAACACAATCATAATTAAATTTACATAATATGCCCCTTTTGGGTCATCACAATATATTCATACATATGCTTTATTTTGGCCATGTATTGTTATGATTTTATTTCCATATAAAGCTATCATCATGTTTAATTGTCATAAATCGGTAAATATTGACTTGTCTAATCAAATGGGAAGGGTAATACCTAGTGTAATTCATATTGGCTTGCCTAACCCCGCTGTTGGGCGCCATCGCGACCTAAATTAGGATTTGGGTCGTGACAATAAAGGGCCATGGTGATATGATAGAATGTAATAGCTCCGCTGGTCTATGCATATTATTGGCAAACCGTTGACACCTATCGCAATTTGAGATGAAATTCTCCACGTCTTCTTCCATCTTAGGCCAATAGTACCCTGCTCAGATTAGGGTTTTTACTAAAGACCTTGCTCCTGCGTGATTTCCACAAGGTCTTTCGTGGACTTCTTTTATCACGAACTTTGTCTGATTAGGTCCGAGGCATTTAGCTAGGGGTCCCCCGAACATTTTACGATACAACGTGTTATGTACAAGATAATATCTTGGTGCTTTGCGGCGAAGCGCATGAGCTGCTTTTTTGTCTTCAGGCACGGTACCACTCTGCAAAAAATTGAGAATTTCATTTCTCGAATCCGAAGTTAAATTATTGAAACATACCTCATTTCGGTCTTGGTCAATAGTTGAATGAAAGAGGTGGACGACAATGGTGTTGTCTTTATTGGTCATTTCTGTGACTACCGCAAGGTTTTCTAACGCATCTGCTTCAGCATTTTCCTCCCTGGGTATTTGTATTATTTTCCACGTTTTGAACTGTCTTACAAGTTCTCGTGCCTTTTCTAAATATTGTTGCATTCGAGTTTCTCGAGAGATGTAAGTCCCCTGCATTTGGTTTACCACCAATTGAGAATTGTGTTTGATCTCGATTTGTTGAATTGACAGCTCCCGTGCCAATTCTAAACCTGCAATAACGGTCTCGTACTCTGCTTCATTGTTAGTGATTGGATAACACCTAATAGCTTGTCGTATCTTTTCACCCGTAGGTGATGTCAGTACAATGCCTAATCCAGCTCCTTTTACATTACAAGAGCCATCTGTAAATAGGGTCCATTGACTTGGGTTTACACCATTTAAGAGTTGTAACTATTTTTCCCCTCCAGGGGTAATATTGTTGCTAAAGTCAGCTACAAAGTTTGCTAATATTTGCGATTTAATTGTCGTTCTAGGTTGATATGTTATATCATGCTCACTTAACTCTATTGCCCATTTGGCTAATCTTCCTGACAGTTCTTGTTTGTGCAGAATATTTCTTAAAGGATATGAAGTCACGACAGTAATTGGATGACGTTGAAAATAAGGACGTAGTTTTCTTGATGTCATTACTAAAGCTAAAGAAATTTTTTCTAGATGTGGATATCTAGTTTCGGCATCTAACAGAGTCTTGCTTACATAATAAATAGGAGATTGCTTACCTTTTTCTTCCCTTACCAGTACTGCACTTACGGCAATTTCTGAAATAGCCAAGTAGATGTATAATCTTTCTCCTTCTCTTGGCTTCGATAGGAGCGGTGGTTTTGATAAGTAAATCTTCAAGTCTTTGAGTGCCTGCTGGCATTCTTCAGTCCACTCGAACTGACTTTGCTTTTTAAGAGCTGAAAAGAATTAAAAGCTTTTCTCGGAAGATCTAGAAATAAATCTCCCTAAAGCTGCTATTCTTCCTGTTAATCTTTGAACTTCTTTTTTATTCTTCAGAATTTCAGGTATTTCTTCTATAGCTTTTATTTGAACCGGATTTACTTCTATTCCTCTATTAGATACAAGGAATCCCAAAAACTTACCATATTGTACTCTGAAGGTACATTTTTCCGGATTGAGCTTCATATTATACCTACGTAAGATGTCAAAAGTAGTAGAGAGATGCTGGAGATGATTTTCCGCTTGTGTTGATTTTACAAGCATATCATCGATATAGACTTTCATCATTTATCCTAAATGTTCTTGGAACATTTGTCTTACTAACCTTTGGTAAGTGGCCCCTGCATTTTTCAAGCCAAAAGGCATGATCTTATAACAATAAGTCCCCCTGTTAGTGATGAATGAAGTTTTTTCTTCATCTAGGGAATCCATTTTAATCTGGTTATAACCAGAATATGCATCCAAAAAACTTTACAATTCATGACTTGCGGTAGCATCGATCATTTGATCTATATGTGGCAAAGGAAATGAATCTTTAGGACATGCTTTATTTAAATCAGTATAATCTACACATACCCTCCATTTGCCGTTCTTTTAGGCACCACTACTGTGTTAGCCAGCCAGTCAGGATACTTTACCTCTCGTATCGAGCCTATGCTCAGTAGTTTTTTAATTTCCTCATGAATCACTTGATTTTTGAAAGGTCCTTTCTTTCTTTTCTTTTTTTTTAACAGGTGCGAAGGATGGATCTTCATTTAGTTTATGAGTCATCACTTCTGGTGGGATACCTGTCATATCTGAGTGGGACCATGCAAAACAGTCCTCATTAGCTTTTAAATAATTGACTAACATACCTTTTTGCTCAAGAGTTAGTCTTTCCAGCAATTTTGTGCCAATATACAACTTTCTCTCGGGCTTTTGTTCAGAAAGCGGAATAGCCTCAAGTTCTTCAGCAGTTGTTTTTAATATGCTCGTCTTCTTCTGGTTCACGAATGAAATCCGATCTGGAGTCTATGTCTGCATGTTCTAGCTCATCCTGTTTGTTGAGGAGCTTCTAATTGATAATTTGTTGTCTCTCCCGTATCGTTTTTGTTGTGAAGAGCTATCGAATTTATATTTCTCGAAGTTTGCTCGTCACCTCTAATTTGTCTTACTCCCCACTTTGAAGGGAATTTTATTACCTGGTGTAAGGTGGATGGGACCACTTTCATATCATGGATCCATGGTCTTCCCAAAATAACGTTATAAGCCATCTCTGTATTAATGACTTGGAATTTTGCATTTTCGACGACTCCTTCGGCGTAAGTGGTAAGTTCGATTTCTCCTTTACGTATCACTATTGAATTATCGAACCCAGATATGGCTCGTGCCTTTGGGATCATTTCATTTTCTACCAGTATTTCCTCCACGAGTTTTATCAAAATAATATTGACTGGACTGCCTGGATCAATCAACACTCTTTTAACGTTAGTGTCATGAATAATTAAAGATATTACTAGTGCAACGTTACGAGGAAGCATTAATCCGCCAAAATCTGCGTCATCAAAAGTTATTTGATCTTCCTTCGTCTCTTCTCAAAATCGTTTCCCGTAGGTACTTGTGACTTTTGATGCTAACTGGAAGACCATGCCGTTCACTTCTTCCCCTCCATGTATGACGTTGACAGTTCGTTTTGGGGAAGGAGGTTTTGGGGCTCCTGCATATTCTTCATATATGCCTGTTTACCTTTATCACTAAACAATTCTGTTAAGTAGCCCTGTTTTAATAGATGTTCTATTTCACCTTGCAAAAATCTGCAATTTGCAGTTCTATGGCCATGATCATTGTGGAATTCACACCACTGATCAAGGTTTCTCCTGTTAGGATTAGATCGCATTTCTTTGGGCCATTTAACCTTGTCTCCCATATTTCTCAATATTGAGACAAGTTCAGTACTGCTCACATTGAAGTTATGGTCTCCAATTTGGGTATTACCCCTGGATCGTTCATCTCGATCTCTCCTGGATCTAGATGAGGATGAGCCTATATCTCTTTCCGATGGTCTTGTATTTTCGAACCTGGGATGTGTGTCACGTCCCGAAGGTCCTAAGTAAGGATTGTACCTGTTTTTACCTGACCTTTTCTCTGGTTCTGGACGTCTGGTTCTGGGATATTCTTCATCTTTTGATCAAGCAATGATATCTTCTTCGATTCTGAGTTTGGTACTGTACCTTTTTTACACATCATTCCATGTTGTAGCTGGGAATTCTCTCAGACTTTCTTTAAGTCGTCTGGTGGAATCTGAGCTTTTATCGTTTAAGTTGCTTGCAAATTCCATGGCTGCCCAATTGTCAGGCACCTTTGGTAATTGCATTCTTTCTCGTTGAAACCTGTCTACAAATTCACGAAGAAATTCCATGTCTCATTGCTTTATCTTGAATACATCTTCCATTCGTTTTTCAACTTCTTGTGCACCAGAGTGTGCTTTTATAAACCAATCTGCAAGTTCAGCAAAGGAATCTATAGAATTTACAGGGAGAAGAGAATACTAGGTTAAAGCTCCTTTTGTGAGCGTTTCCCCAAATTTCTTGACAAGGACCGATTTGATCTCCTCTTTTGTCAAGTCATTGCCTTTTACTCCAGTAGTGAAGGCAGTCACGTGATCGCGTGGGTCAATTGTTCCATCATATTTAGGAACGTCAGGCATTCTAAATTTCTTGGGTATAGGCAATGAAGCCTCACTTGGCTTCCAAGGTTGTTGAGAATATCTATTAACATCAATTCCCTTGATGATAGGCGGCACTCCAGGAATTTTCTCGATGTGATCGTTCTGTTCCTTCATATGTTTCTGCATGGTTAGTAATGAATTTTGTATTCAAAGTTATTAGTCGTACCTGGTCTCGTTTCAAGAGATGCATTGGGGGTTTCACCTCTGGTTGAGTTTATTAATCCAAACTGCGGATTCTCTACTGCGATTGTATTATTTGAAGGCGGCGTTAATGGTACTGGAGGTGCATGTGGTAATCCTCTCGCAAATTCTTGCAAAGCCTGCCCCACGTATTCAACAATCATTTGCCTTATTTGATCTTGCTCTATAGGTTGCTCATTATTTTTACGATGGTTATCAGATCTTTCAAGGGATGATTCCCTCGAAGCACGTAGTGTTCCTCGAGGAGATGGAACTGGGGTTTCATTTCCTTGTTGGTTGT
Source organism: Nicotiana undulata (assembly GCA_005239495.1). Lineage (NCBI taxonomy): Eukaryota > Viridiplantae > Streptophyta > Magnoliopsida > Solanales > Solanaceae > Nicotiana > Nicotiana undulata. The sequence goes on along the minus strand of MDKH01197357.1, from coordinate 60,894 downwards.
TGTTGTCATTGTTGTTGACGTTGTTGTTGTCGTTGTTGTTTGAACTCGACATGATTTAAAGGATATCAGTTGGTAAACGCACTATGATTATCAGGTTCCCGGTAACGGAACCAATTTGTTTAAACAAAGAATGAGATCCCTTGACCAAAGCTATTTTAGGATAAACGCGGGTTACTGATAATCGAGTGAATAATATAATGAATAAAGGAATAATAAGCAGTATAGAATGTAGAAAAGTAAAGCAGTTTGTATTCGAGAATTCAGATTATCCTATGGATTACAATTTTTCCCTTTTATATAGGGGCTTCCTAGCATAACGTTTTGGTTTCTGTAATGATTGCTCATTAATGGCTAATTATTACATTAATGAGGCGTTACAAAGGATCATCAAAGGATAACCGTTACTATTATATAGGAGTTACATAACGTATAAGTCACTAACTGTTGATTCTCGAATCTATCCGTGGCTTTGTCTGGGTTCTTTACGACCGCATCTCTTCTTCTTCATTGGGTTTCCCGTGGGTGATGCACTCGTGGCTGACGAATCAATCCCGTGCATGTCGAGTCAATCTCGCGCTCGTTCTTGTTGAGTTAATCTCGTACCTCTTTACAAAATCATGTTCATCTGTGACGTTTTCTTTGGTCCACGTAGCTAGCTGAATTGTCAAGGTCTTGCTTACGTGTGATACTCTTTTTTGACAATACACCCATCTCTCTTGATTTTAGGTAATTATTGGGAAGGTAATTAGATATACCTTTTAAAACTAAGATAACTAATATTTAATTAAAAACTAACTCTAAGAGCCTAATTAACTAGTTAAGCTTAAATTGGCAACTAAAATAAGTCTAGGGACCCAAACTAACTAGTCTAAATTAATTATTATCTAACCTCACCTCTTAAAGAATATTAGGCTCCTAACCTCATAAAAAATTTAGTTACTAACATAATCAACTAAATCCTGATTTCTAATTTCTTTATGTAAGTCTTAGAACAATTAATCAACCACATAAAGTTAGTTAATAACCCAAGCCCAAATCAAAGTTAGTCACTCAGTTAAGTTAGTTAACTATAATTGCTAGATAAGCACTTTTGAAATTATTTAAACCAATTAATTCAATTAACTATTGTTCTTAATTCAAATTATTAGTCAATTCGAGTAAACTAATTAGGCAATAAGGAATTAGTCACACTTAATTAGTAGACCAATCAAAAGGTGAAATAATTAAGCTAACAACTTAGTTGACCTAAGTCTTAGATAACTAGTTAAGACCAATTAACTAAGTTTAAGAACAAATGATTCACTTAGTCTCACATTTAAATAATTCCAACTTCTTCAACCTAGAAGTTAACTTAGGTAGCCTCTTAAGTAATTAACTGAAAATCTGTCCAAGATTATTAGTTTAAAATTAATTAACTAATACAAATTAGTTAACTTGGGCTTAATGATTAGTTAAGTTTCTGATTTTAGGTAATCAAGTTGAATTAACTAGACTAAATCAGTTAACTTAATTTGAGAAGTTAAATTGATTGACCTACTTTAATTAATTAACTTAAGCCTAGGTAATTAGTATGAGACCAACTCTAGGCATTTAATCAACTAACCTTTAATTAGTTAACTTAAGCATAGTTAAACACAACTAGTAGTTAACAATAGTAAGCTAACTTGAGTTAATTAACTAAACTAAACCCAAGTAAGTAACCCTGGTTACCTAATGGTAAATATAGGGACTTCAAAGGGAACATCAGGTAATGTATATTAGGAAATCAGATTTATAAGGGTAAAAAGGTCTTTTAAAAGGGAAGAATGTTCTAGAATAGGGGGCAGTTGTCCCAAAAGATAAGGTTGACAACTGCCCTATGTACTATTTGGTATTATTTTCAGCTCTAGATAAGGAATATTCCCAAAGGGTATCCCATTCCAAAATACCCTATAAATAGACCCCCTCCCCTTAGTCTAAGAAAAGACTTTTCGACACTCTGAAAATTCTCTCTGCAGCCCAAAAAATTACTTTCTAAAATACTGAATACTAGAAAAACAAAGAAAAAAAAATCTTATTTCTTTTTAACAAAATTCATCAGTAGACTGTCTGGTTCTGAGCTTTCATCCTCCTTGGGTGTTCTGATTTTTGAAGATTTTAAGTATTTATATTCAAAATTTATGGGTTATCTTCTAGCTGAGGCTGTCTTTGGTTTATGGGGTTTGCTGCTTGATTTTGCTGGATTTCTTTTCTTTTGCTGATTGTCTCACACTTGACCTTTATTTGGCCAAGTTTCTTTTGCTGTTTTACTCCTAAAAAGGTATGTAAAACTGAACCCTTTTTAATGAAATATAAAGATCTGAAATCTTCTGTCTTTCCTCCATGAATCTGTGTTTCTGTTGGTTTAACTTTGTTCATGTATGAATCTGTGTGACAAAATGTGATGCATTACATTATGTTTATTTAGTTTCTAATCTCTGAATCTTATATAAGTCTGCTTTATCTTAGAGCTGTTTGTGCATGATTGTGTAATCGAGGGGCTGTTAGAAAATAACATCAAAGGGTAATGAACTTAACCTCTAATGGTTAAGTTCATCTTATAAAAATGCTTAAATATTGGTTTGATTCAGGCCCTAGATATCTAGATATTCCTATGGAACAACACTAGGGTAGATGAATTTGACCCTCTATACTGGTCAAATTCACCCTATATTAGGTGCTTAAACAGTAGCTTATCACCCCTTAAGGGTGAAAAATGGGTAATCAAAAGGTTCCTTGGAGTAAGGAATCTGAATCCCTTACAATGATCAGATTCGTTTCTCTAAAAATGCCTAAATAATCAAATTTCTATACAGTTCAGAATTATGTTAGAATTTGCATTAGGGTAGATGAATTTGATATTTCAATAGTAAAATTCACCTTATAATAGTGCATAAACAGTAGCATGTCCTTGAAATACCTCTATTAGGGTATAAAATAAATAGGCAAAAGGCCTCTTAGGTTAATGAATCTAAATCTCATAAAAATGGGCAGATTCTGTCTCTATAAAGCCTAAAAGTCAAAATTATGGTGTAATTGTCAAGGGGAACTAAAAATGAAATCTCTGGAGCTGACAATTATGGTGCCCCCGAACCTCAACTCCAAAGAATAAATAAAAAAATGCATGTAGCAACCACGGGTGCATTTCATGTGACGTGTTTACCATGTGCTCAAAAATTACAAGTGTACGCCATCGTAAGTTGTCCAAATAAATCCATAAATGTCCTAATTTATTTTAAAACTAAAATACTCCTTCAAATAAAAAAATAAAGAATAATCGAATATCGCCTCAAATAGGCATTATAAAACCGTCATGACAATTAGTCTTGCCCACGTAATCTACACTGAGGTGCGACAACTCATTTCCCCGTCTTCAACTTCAAATCATAATAAAATCACGTGTTGCAATTACGGGTGCATTTCATGTGGCGTAATTGTAATACGTCCAAAAGAAGACAAGTGCACGTCCTCGTGACTTGTTTTCAAGATAAGTCCATAAATGTCAAAAGCGTTTAAAAATGAAAAAAAGGGCTAAATGCACAATGGGTTAAAACACGTAAATAATCGGACAATTTAGGCCAAACAATTAATAGTTAAGCGACCGTGCTAGAGCCACGGAACTCGAAAATGCCTAACACCTTCTCCCGGGTTAACATAATTCCTTACTCGGATTTCTGGTAGCAGACAAATCAAAACAGAGTCAAATTTTCCTCGGTTTGGGATTTTCAAAACGAAACGGTGTCCCGGAGCATCGTCAAAAATCTGGGTGTCGACTCTGAAATAATAATAAATCCCAAAAACCGACTAATGTCACTTTAAAGTGGAAAAACTCCCTTATTAACCTTCATTAATCCGGGGTAGTGAAAAAGGAGGTGTGACAGCTCTGGCGACTCTGCTGGGGATCAAACCCAGAATCTCTGGTTCAGGGTTCAAGAATTCGAGCTTATATAACGGTTATGTTTTGGCTTTCATTATCTGATTTTACGTGTTTAACCTAATGTGCTAAATGCCGCTTTTACCGCTTTGATATTATCTGAACTGCTTATAAAACTGTGCTGAAACCCTTCTTCTCTCTGAGTCTTCTAAATCATCTGGGAAGTGTGCACTTCGTGTGACTTCTTTTATGTTAGAGTCATCCAAATTTTAGAATGAGGTACGGACAAGTTGCAAAGCCAGTGAAGCTTCTGTATTGCCGGTACACTGCCCCGACCTCGGCTCGAGCTATCCGCTCGGGTAAGCCTTGTCTAGAACAAAATCCAGGGTATAAACCTAGTATGACATAGACTCATAACGGATCCCTAGTAGGAAAATTTATTTGCATCACGTGCATTTGACTTAGGGGACTCAACACAGGGGTTGGGTCCGTCTAGGACAGGTGAACCCAAAATGAAAGACTATCCTGATGCATCCTATTTGCTATGTGTACAACATTTTGTGACGGTTTGTTTGTTGACCGGTTAAATAAAAAAGATAATAGAAAAATCAAGAGAGAAATAGAATAGGAGATTTAGCCGATTTTTGAAAAAAACCCCGATATTCAAAATCATCCCAAAACTCTGCCAAAATTTCTTAAAATAGTATTTCAAAACAAAGTAAGTCGGTGCATATTTTACAAAATTGTGTCGAGATTTCCCGAACTACGCATTGTTTGATTCTCACCGGATGTGAGATACGTAGGCAACCCTCATCGGGTCCAACCTCATTTTCAAAACCAAAATAGAAAAATACAGTCGTAAATTTAGGTGATGTTGTTCTTGCTTAAATAGCCAATTGTCCCAACGGGACGCCGGAAGGCTGTTTTTGCAAAACATAGCCACTTACAGTCTTTTCAAAAATATTTTGCCCAATTAGCGAGCATAGCCTTAAAAGCTTCCTAACCGAAGTATTGAGGGGCCGTATTCGCAAGGATGATCCATTTTTCTTTATTCCAAAACTTTTGCAAAAATAACACTTTTCGCATTCAGTCAAAACTTTTTTTATGGCTTTGTTTTCTTAATCAAAACATTTAAAAAAATGTGCAGGATGAATACAGTTTAAAACATTCCCTTTAGGGCTATCGAGGAAATTCATGTGGGACTCCATATGTGGTGAAGCGACATGGGGGAAGTTAGTAGAAAGTCTGCCGTAAAAGCTTTGGGCGGACTCTCTGGCCTTCTAAAAATCAAGCCCAGGTTGGGTATAGTTGAAGCTTTAGTGACATTTTGGGACCCCGCCCACAATGTGTTCCACTTTTTAGACTTTGAGTTGACACCCACGCTAGAGGAAATAGCGGTGTATGTGGTCTCGGTGACAATCTTAGAAGTCGGTATCCGGTGGCACCCAGGGCGGTAACTCCACATACGTTCTTGGATATTTTGAACATCAGTCGGGACACTCAAGACTCATACCTGGCGGATGGGTTCTGCATTTTCTATTTCCTGTACAAATGTTATGGTGATCCTCGGGGCTATGAAGCTGAAAATACTGGTCTGACTCACCACAAGAATCAGGGTAAATGGGAAGCCCGTCGGGGGTTAGCTTTCGTGGTAGCATTCCTGGGCACCTTAATCTGCCCCAGAGGTGACAGACTTATCGATATCGAACTGGTAGGGATGGCGTATTTCATGATGAAGAAGAACAATGGCACTCTTATACCAATGATCTTAGCCGAGATTTACCGTGCTCTGACAATTTTCCCGTCAGGAGGAAAGTTCTTTGAAGGGTGCAATCTGCTCCTACAGATTTGGATGATCGAGCACCTCTGCCACCGCCCAGGTTACATGAACTACGGCTTATCCGGTTTGAATTGTATCGAAGAACACAATACTCAGGTAGAGGGCCACAAATTTCCTGATCGTACAGAGGCCTGGCACTCACATTTGAGTTCATTGACCGCCGACCGAATCGAGTGGACTTTCGGATGGCTCCCTGTCGGCGAGGTTATCAATATGTCCCCTGAAGTGTGCTATCTTTTGTTAATGGGTCTGCGGAGTATCCATCCATATGCCCCACATCGGTTCTTATGGCAATTGGGTAGACAAAAAGGCATTCCACATGATGAGGACCTAAGCCAACAAGCCATTGAGTTGTGTCCAAGAGCTACATTTCCGGAAAACAGGGTCCGTCAGATTTGGAGCCAGTGCAGATTCTTAGAGCCTCAGACTCGAGTAAGAAACTTATCTCAAGGGGAAGTAGAGCCAGCCTATATTTCTTGGTATGGCAGAAGAGGCTGAGAGCACCAAGAACCGGAGCGACCTGCGAAAAGACCTCCCGTGCAGCATTTTACTGAGCAGACACAAGAACATTGGGGTTAGCAAGAAAAGGAAAACACATACCGGGCTACAATAAGTAAACAGGAGGCCCAGATCCGAGAGCTCAAATTTGAAAACACTTTACAAACTGTTGCAACCGAAGGGGAAAGAAACAGGCTGAACCAAGAAAATGAAGCCCTTAGGGCTCAAATCCATAAAATGAGGATAGCCATTGAAAACCCCGAAAGGAGTAGAGCCGACGAAAGACTTGTCACCAGTCTCAGGCAAAAGTTGTGTAGCTATGGTGACGACTTGGACAAAGTCGAGGAGGATTTGACCCAAGCTCAAGCAAAGTTGGCAAAGAATGTAGAAGAAAGGGCAGAATTCGTGCAAAAATTAAAGAGAAAGCACGACCAAGAAGTCCTGGGTTTGAAAGAAAGAATGGCAATCTTTGAAAGCGAGATGGCCAAACAAGCACAAAGGTTTAAGGCAGAAAGAGAACAGTGCTATGACATGATAGCCCAGTTGGAAGAAGAATTGCGACTGGGATTTAGCTGATTACATTGTCACCAAATGCCAGGATTTAGAGGCAAGATCTCAGCAGATCGGGCGTCTACTTCAGGAGAAAGGTATCATCAAACAAAGGGTTCGAGAGATAGCTGATTACATTGTCACCAAATGCCAGGAATGCAAAGATATGACTCAGACCACCTTCTTCTCGGCGATTATGATCTTCGTCCACAAGATAATGGACGACCTCTACCGCCTCCAACAAGATATAGGACGCAGGCCCGTGGCAAGGCCGAATGATGCCCCAGGGGTCCCTGAAGCAATGGAAGCACTGATGTATTTTTTATATTTCTCGAGTCTGTATTTTATTTTCCTGTTGTAGTCCTGTCCAAGTCCACTGTAGTTTTTACATTTCCAAGAAAGTGTGTCTTGAGTCTTTTGTAGTTTTTAAAGTTTCAAAAATGTACTGGAGTTTCTTATGAAGCTGGAAGTATTTTATCCAATGAATGAAATTCTCGAAAAAATGTTTATTTCCTTCGGATTTCGCCCTTGAACTACGTAATGATCTGATTCACGCGGCGCCGTGATACGTAGGAAATCCATATAGGATTCGATCGTAATAGATCAAAAAAATAATATAACGAAAGAAAGAAAAGAGTGATAAAATGATAGAGAAAAACAAAAGATGAAAATAGAATTTAAAAAAGGGGGAAAGTTCAAATCCGAGAAAATAAAGTCGGGATGAGACACACAACCGTTGCAAAACATATAGAAAGCGTTCAATTGCCTAGGTGCATTGCATACCAAAAACATGTGATTCCCTATGTGATAAATGTTTGAACCTAATGTTTTGTTGGTTCACTCTGAAAGGTGTTTTTCTAAGGTAGTTGGTTTTGCGGTAACCTGGATTTCCATCCCTACTTCACTAGATCAAAGGGAAGCATAGAAATGACATCCGGAAGCCACTTATCAATCGTCAACTTTTCTGTGGAGGACCCGAATCCAGTCATCCCAACGTTTGAGTCAGCCACAGCTGAAGAGAATAGGAACCTGCGCTGCCGCATGCTAGAAATATGGGACGCATGGTCCAATGGTAGGGAACCACCCAGTTCCATCCCGGGTTTTCCCGAGATAATCCCCAGGATAGGCGGAACTTCTAACATCCCTATAAGTTACCCGGCCACGTCATTCGGATACCCAACTATGTCGGCTTACTTTGCCGGAAGGCCTTCTGAGGTTTGCCCCCAGGTCTTGTTTTCCGGTGCATAATCAAACATCTTCACTACACCACCAAGCTCCGCCATGGCTCCACCAACTATCACCGGGCCAAGCTTTGAGCCACCGGCATTTACATTCCAAACGCCATCATTTCTGGGCACCACTCATGTCACTCCCGATTCATACCCCAAACAACCTCAGTATGAAGTTACTTTGGGACGAGATACGAAAAACCCCGAGCATGAAGAAATGGCTCGGAAAATGAAGAGTATCGAGCAGAGCTCAAGAACATACAGGAGTGGAGCGGGCAGAAAAGCGTCTCCTATGCCGATTTGTGCATGTTCCCGCACGTCCATTTGCCTCTCCGGTTTAAAACCCCCAAGTTCAAAAAATATGACGGACATGGGGACCCCATAGCTCATCTAAAAAGGTATTGCAACCAACTCCGAGGAGCAGGTGGGAAAGAGGAACTTCTCATGGCATATTTCGGAGAGAGCTTAACATGAATTGCATCAGAATGGTACATTGACCAGGATATATCCCACTGGCACGTATGGGATGACCTAGCCCGGGACTTTGTTCGACAATTCCAATACAACATGGATATCGTTCCTGATAGAAACTCTATATCCAACCTTAAAAAGAAGTCCTCGGAAAGTTTCAGAGAGTACGCTATCAAGTGGCGCGAGCAGGCGCCTAGGGTCAAACCTCCGATGGATGAGATCAAAATGGTCAGTGTTTTTCTGCAAGCACAAGAAGCGGATTACTTTCAAAATATGATGTCCGCCATGGGCAAACCATATGCAGAAGCAATCAAAATTGGAGAAATGGTTGAGAATGGTTAAAAGACCGGTCGTATCCTGAGCCAATCGGCCATAAGAGCAACCTCCCAGGCCATCCAAAATGGATCCAGGAGTGCAGCCAACAGAAAGAAGAAAGAAGAAGGGGCCATGATGGTTTCCGATGTCAGGGGCTCTCAGCAATACTCAGGTCCATTCCCCAAAACTTCCAAACACTACTATCCCCACCAAAATGCAGCTTATACTGCGTCCCCTTTTCCCTATGCGGTGATGAACACTCAGCTGCATCTCAGGACGCAATAACAATACAACCAGAATAGAGCTCCACCTCCAAGAAATAACCATCCTTTCCTAGCTCCATATAACCCACGCCCTCCTCAAAACAACTACCCGTACAATGCTTACCCCCGTGAGCCACCAAGGAGACTTAATTTCACTCATATCGGTGAGCCATATTCAAGTCTTTTCCCAAAATTGGTCCAGATGGGGCTTCTACAGCCCGTACCTCCCACCAGGAAAAACCCAGCATCAGTGTCATACAAACCCGGAACCAATTGTGCTTACCATTTCGGAGCAGATGGGAATGACACGGAGGATTGCTGGACTCTCAAGCGGGCTGTGGAGAATCTTATAGAGCAAAATAAGATAGTGTTAAGGGATGAAGAAGCTCCTAATGTGATTAACAATCCATTGCCCACCCATAACAATGGGCCTGTTATCGGCATGATCTGCGAGGACCAAGATTTTGGTCCAACTTTGAAGGCTATCATTGCCATCGTAGATACAGAAAAAAAGCCTAAGGTGGCACCCAAGCCAGCCAAGGAAAAAAAGAAGAGTAATCCCGTCCCTCAAGCCACGGGGAAGGCGGAAGCCAAGACAAAGATAGGATCTTCTAAAGACGTCATTCTTTACGTCCCCAGGGCACCCAAGAAGGAACAAGGTATGTTAAGTCCGCCCAGAAGGCTATAATTCAACAGAGCCATGACAAACGGCTTGACAATATATGTACCAAACGGGACGTACGTGGTGCGGGGGAAAATAATTTCACCAAGGCTGAATGAGCCCGTGGTTATTTGCCGTGCGTCGCAAACTCCCGTGAAGGATACTATTGTCGTCCCTTGGAACTACAATAAGACGGTAGTAACATACAAAGGGAAAGAGATCACAGGGTAAGCAATTGAAGCAAATTCCTATGAAAAATACCTGAATATAAAAGAGCTGGCCAAAAACAAGCACAAACGCTTCCCTCTTAAAAGACCTATCACCGCCGAAGAGGCTGAAGAGTTCTTTAAGAAGATGAACATCACTGAATACGCCACAATTGAAGAATTCAGGAGAACTCCTGATCAAGTACCACTCTTATCTTTGTTGATGGGCTCAAACAAGCATTAGAAAATACTCTTGAAAATGCTGAATAAAGCGTATGTGCCAGCGGACACCTCGGTCGAACAATTAGAAAGAATGGCCGAGCGTTTCTTTGAAGTAAACAAAATTTCTTTCAGCCGGAATGATTTACCTCCCGAGGGAGCTGCTCACAACAAAGCCTTACACCTAACAGTTAAAAGTGAGGGATATTATGTGAAGAGAGTTATGCTTGATGGAGGTTCCGGGGTAGATATTTGCCCTTTATCAACACTGCAAGGAATGGGAATCGGCACTGAGAGAATCAGGCCGAATAATGTCTTTGTCCGTGCCTTCGATGGAATCAAAAGGGACACCATTGGCGAAATAGACATAGTCATGACAATCGGCCCTGTGGACTTTACGGTCACCTTCCAAATACTAGATATGGATACCTCATACAATTTCTTGCTAGGAAGGCCATGGATCCACACTGCCGGCGCAGTGCCATCTATCCTCCACTAGATGGTCAAGTTTGAGCATGAAAATCAAGAGATACTGGTCCATGGGGAGGACGAGCAGTCAATATATAGAGACCCCTCGGTCCCTTTTCTTGAAGCCAGAGAAGGGAGTGAACATATTGTCTATCGGGCATTTGAAATTGTGCTTGCCGACCAACATGAAGAAGGTACTCCGTGCCCGCATCCTTGTCTATCAAATGCGTCAATCATGGTCGCTATCGACATTGTTAGACATGGATACAAACCCAGAAAGTGGCTTGGGGTAGCCGTACAGGGTATCGCTGAACCGATCTCTCTACCGGTTGCTGAAGAATTCTTCGGCATAGGTTTCCAGGCTACAGAAGACGATGTGGAATGGACCAACGCTCGAAAGAAAGATGGTTGGGACTTGCCTTAGCCAATTCCCCACATTACTGAACTTTCATCGAACCACAATATGTCAAAGAAGAGGAAGAGTCCTTTACGGCCGAAGAAATTGAAGGAATCTGCGAGGCCATGAAGCAGATGTTGTATGAAACTAACATGGTTCAGTTGGGAGAAGGATCAAACACCGCTGAGGTGCAATACATGGGCCAAAATGCCAAGTTGCAGAACTGGAGGGCTACTCCATTCCCCATCAGGCGGGAGCCCCGGTAGTTCAATTTTGCCATCTTTCCTACACTATGAGTTATTTCAGGGTGTAACTCAAGTGTTTTTAATTTACTACCTTTTGAATTCCTATGTAAACCCTCTTATGTTCAAATTCAAAGAAATGAAATCAAAATTTTATCATCTATTATTCTTTCTGATTTTTGCTTATTTTTCTTATTTTCAGTCCTAATAATGCGGCCTTAAATAACATGACATACTTGCGGACTTCATGCTCTGATCTTAATACACTTTCTAACATCGAAATAATGAATCAAGAACTGGAATATGATGAAGAAGAGGCTTTTAGGGAAATAAAACGAGAATTAGAACAATTCGAGAATAAGCCTAAGAAGAACTCAAACGAAACAGAACCCGTCAACTTGGGTAATGCAGAAGAGGTTTGAGATACCATGATAAGCATCCACACTGATGAAAGAAGTAGGGACGCTTTGATTCAACTTCTGTTTGAATTCAAAGACGTGTTTGCTTGGTCCTATGACGACATGCCCGGACTAAGTGTGGATTTGCTGGTACATAAATTGCCGACCTATCCCGGTTATCTGCCCGTAACACAAAAGTAGAGGAAATTTAAAACAGACATGAGTTACAAAATCAAAGAAGAGGTCACTAAACAATTAAAAGCTGGAGTGATCCGGGTGGTCCAATACACCACCTGGCTGGCCAATGTGGTTCCAGTACCTGATAAGTTGGTATTTTACCAACTTATCACCTCTCAATATTTAGATTTTGGTGTAATTTTGATAGAAAAATAGGACATTTTCTGAGGTTTATTGGCAATTTTCAGGTATTATGTGATTTAGAGAAGAAATGGAAGAAATCAAGTCAAAATAGGCCAAAATGAAGGAAAATGACTGAAGTCAGATGCTATTCACGATGGCAAGATTTGACCTGCGATCGCAGAAGTCAACAAGAGTGTGAACCGCGATCGCACAGTTTATTATGCGATCGCGGACAAGAAATGCGACCCCTGCTCTGAAATGTACTACGCGATCGCAAAAGGATACACACGATCATAGAACTTGAGGACTAAACCTTACGCGATCGCAGACGTGGTCACGTGATTGCAGAACTTCAGGAGCAATGCCTACGCGATCGCAAACATAGTTCCGCGATCGCGGAGAACAAGACCTGGGCGAAAACTGGGCAGTTTTGGTATTTCACATTTTTTATCCCCAACCCATTCATATACTCGACCTAGCAGTCATTTTTGGATATCTTTGGACATATCTTTGGCTTTGTAAATATAATTTTGAGAGAGAAGAACAAGTTCTTGAAGCTAGGGTTTTGCACTCACACTTGGGTCTTGAAGATTTCACCATTGTGGTTAAGAATTTCTTACTCATTTATGTTTATTTCTTCATTTCCTTGCCTTGTATTGATTATCTAAGTGTGTAGTATTATTTCAAACACTTGAATCTTGTTAATGGGAATATTCATAGTTGGAGTGTGGATTAAATACCTTGTTGTGCTTATGTGTTGAATGATTTTCATATATTTATGAAGTGAGTTGTTGTTTATTTAATTGTTCTTGTTCTTTAATGTTTCCAAAGGGATTAGCTGACCCTAGGACTCGCCCATTAACTCCTAATTAATTTTGGAAAAGATAATTTGGTGTTGGGAAAGATTAATTATCAAGAACTTGAGGATTTAACCCTCATTTTATAGATTCTACCTAGGGATAGGATTGAACTACTTGTAGCCAAACCCAAAAGTGCTTAATATCCTAATTGGGTTAGGAATAATTCAATTAGGAAGTCTTGTTAGTCTTTTGGAAAAGCTAATTAAGAATTATTATTCGTGGCTAATTAACATAAACTCGCTCATATTTGTAAAATCGTGAAATACATTGGATCGTTACTTGAGTGTAATTCCCGAAGCATCTATTCTTGTTGCCATTGATCATTTTACTTGCTTTATAGGTTAATTTATATTGTCTCATTTAGTTATAAACACTTTTCAAAATCCAAAATATTATTTGTTTGGCATTGCGCGACAAGTGATAATTCTCTTGCATTCCTAATCGCCCTCATATTATTCTCTGTGGGATTCGACCCCAACCTTGTTGGGTTACTATATTTGACAACGATCGCTTACACTATTTTAAAGTGTAATTTGAGCGTATCAAATTTTGGCGCTGTTGCCGGGGAACAATTGGCGTAACTTAGGTTGTTTAAGAAGTAATTATTTGTGAATATTTGTGTAATTATTTCTCTTGTCTATTTTCTTAATTTTTCATAAAAAAAATATGGCATCATATGATTAATATTGGTCGGATGGTAGTTGTTCATATTTTGATGACCCTTGTCCTTATTGTGGAAGACCACACTCGTGGCAAAATTATTTAAATTCTCCCAGGGATGGATTGTGCGCACAATTTCAAACCCATGAGTAGAGTATTTGTGATAGGTGTGGATGCCAAAAGGGTCATGAGTATGATTGTTTGTATTTGTCCGTCCCTTCCCGGAGCCCCCACTATGATGAATCTACTTTTTGTGATGGAAATGTTAGGGGCAATGAAGTGGAGGAATTTGAGCATGGTAGAAACGGAGAGTTCAAGCTCATGTTGGAGTGCTTCCTTGAAGAAGGTAACAATGAACAAAATGCCTTGGAAGAACTTTTGGAGATAGTCTCCAAAATGATTTGGCACTAGAAAGGCTACACTCACAAATGGATGCAATGATTGAAGCTTCAAGAGTTCAAAAAGCCTTGGAGGTGAGTGAAAGCCAAGAAATTAACAATTCTTCCTTGGCACTTGAACAAAGCCAAGAAGAACTCTCAAATGCTCAAAGTGAGAGGATGATGCTTATGTTGGAGGCCATTCTTGAAAATGAGGAAAAGCACAACCTTGCTCTTGAGGAATTGAAACATGATGTGGCTCAAAATGATGAACATATCCGCACTTTGGAGGATCAAATGCAAGCATTGATGGAAACTCATCATGCATCTCAAGTTGAAAGTGTGGATGGAAGTCAAGAAGAATTCAATTCCGAGGGTGAGAGTGAGTGTTACTTTGAGGAATCAAATCTTGAACATCCGCCAACTGACTCCATGAGTATTTTGGATGCCAACAAAAATATGGAATTTGAGTCAACCGGAGTGATTGAAAATTTGGTTGAAATTGACTCAATTCCAGGGGAAAATGAGGATGTCAAAATCTGGAAAAAATTGCAAGTTGGAAGTTTGAAGGCACATTCCAAGCATTTCTCAACATTGGAATTGTGTGGTAAAACGAGAGTTGAACTACACGAGTCAATGGACTGTTGCGAGGAGGAAAAATTCATACCATACATCTTGCAATTTGAAGAACTAAGAAAGCAAAATGACATTCCTCACATGAAGGCCAAGAAGTGCAAAATGAAGAAATTGAGGCTTGACTCGGTCATCTACTTACCACCCCCCACCGCCCGTGGTCACAAGCTTGATTCAAAGCTTGGCGCTCAATTCGTATCATCCAAGTAGAGAGAAAAGTGGTAAATTTAATTTGCATTGTGCCACGACGTTAAATGCGGCGCTTGGTGGGAGGCAACCCATCGTTTTAGTCATTATTGAAATTTTCCTTTTTAGAATAGCTTATTATATTTTTTCTAATCAATCTGCCAGGTTTCACCATTTTCGGAGTTGATTTGAGCAGGTCGGGGGCACCGGGTGGTCAAAACCAGTGCAAAACAATAAAATATTTGCTGGGCAACCATTCTGCCCAAGTCTGCGACGCCCCCAACACATTCTGCGATCGCAGATGTGATTCATTATGCAAAAATGCGAACGCAGAATGTCAGCAAGAAACTCAGCAAAATTTAATGAATCGCATTCGCGGAGACCAGTACGCGATCACTGAGAGTAGAATAATTTCTTGCTTTCTAGGTTAAATTTTATTGTCGCATTTAGTTATAAACACTTTTCAAAACCCAAAATCTTATTTGTTTGGCATTGCGCGACAAGTGATAATTCTGTTGCATTCCTAATCGCCCTCATATTGTTCTCTGTGGGATTTAACCCCAACCTTGTTGGGTTACTATATTTGACAACGATCGCTTACACTATTTTAAAGTGTAATTTGAGCGTATCAGTACCTAAAAAGGACGGAAAGGTCCGAGTATGTGTCGATTACTGAGATTTGAATAAAGCAAGCCCTAAAGATAACTTTCCACTACCAAACATACATATCCTGGTTGACAATTGTGCCAAACATGAGGTACAGTCATTCGTGGATTGCTATGCTGGATACCACCAGGTATTGATGGATGAAGACGATGCAGAAAAGACAGCCTTCACTACACCCTGTGGCACCTACTGTTACCGAGTCATGCCGTTCGGTCCAAAGAATGTTGGGGCAACATATATGAGGGCCATGACCGCCATTTTCCATGACATGATGCATCAGGAGATTGAGGTATACATGGATGATATGATTATTACATCCAGGACACAAGATGACCATGTCCAGCATTTGAGGAAATTCTTCGAATGCCTGCGTAAGTATGATCTGAAACTAAACTCGGGCAAGTGTGCCTTCGGAGTTCCGTCTGGGAAATTACTGGGGTTTATAGTCAGCCGACGGGCCATCGAGCTGGACCCGACAAAGATAAAATCTATTCGGGATCTCCCACCTCCAAGAACCAAGAAGGAGGTCATGAGTCTAATGGGTAGGTTGAATTACATCAGCAGATTCATCACTCAGTTGACGTCCACTTGTGAGCCTATATTCAAGCCGTTGAAGAAAGATGCAGCCATCAAATGGACAGACCAATGCCCGAACGCTTTCGACAAGATCAAAGAATATATGTGGAATCCGCCGGTGCTAGTCCCACCAGAACCAGGAAGACCTATGTTCTTATACCTGACAGTGTTAGAAAATTCCTTGGGTGTGTTCTCGGGCAACATGACGCAACCGGGAAGAAAGAACAGGCCATATACTACTTGAGCAAGAAGTTCACGAGCTACGAAGCACAGTATACGCTGTTGGAAAGAACTTGTTGCGCCCTAACTTGGGTCGCTTAGAAGCTTCGACATTATTTGTTGGCTTATACCACCTACCTCATCACTAGGCTAGATCCATTAAAGTACATATTCCAAAAGCCAATGCCCACCGGGAGATTAGCAAAAGGGGCAGATTTTTCTCACCGAATTCGACATAGTCTATGTCACTCGCAAGACAATGAAACCCAGGCCCTTACAAATCACTCGGCAGAAAATCCTGTCGATGACGACTACCAACCTCTAAGTACTTACTTCCCAGACGAGGAGGTAAATTCAGTCGAAATAACTTCCGAGGACGCCAGCACTTGGAAGATGTTCTTTGACGGAGCTGTAAATGCAAAAGATGTTGGGATTGGGGCAATCTTGATTTCACCCACGGGATAGCACTATCACGCCACGGCCCGCCTTCGGTTCTTCTGTACGAACAATACTGTCGAATATGAAGCTTGTTTAATGGGTATGAACATGGCTATTGACATGGATGTAGAAGAGTTATTGATCATGGGGGATTCGGATTTGATCATCAAACAGGTTCAGGGAGAATGGGAAACTCGAGACGTTAAGCTCCTTCCATACAAACAACATGTGTAAGAACTTAGCAAATGATTCAAAGTTGTCGAGTTCAGATAAATTCCTCGATGCCACAACGAGTTAGCCGATGCGCTGGCTACTTTAGCTACAATGCTTCCATATTCGGGTAATGTTCACATTGACCCATTGGAAATTCAAATCAAGGAAATCCATGGTTATTGCAACACGGTCGAAGTAGAGCCTGATATCCAACCATGGTATCATGATATAAAAAGATTCTTGAAAACAAAAGAATATCCAGAGCAGGCCAATAGGGACCAAAAGAGAACCATCTGGAGACTCGCCAGCAGTTTCTTCCTAAGTGGGGAAGTATTGTATAAGAGGACTCCCGATCTGAATCTATTAAGATGCGTGGACGCCAAAGAAGCCGAAAAGATTATGAATGAGGTGCATTCAGGAGTATGCGGTCCCCACATGAACGGATACGTCCTCGCAAAGAAAATCTTGTGGGCCGGGTATTATTGGATGACCATGGAGAAAGATTGTTTTAGCTTTGTCCGAAAATGACATAAGTGTCAAATACACGGCGATTTGATTCATGCACCACCATTAGAATTGCATCCTATGTCAGCACCCTGGCCGTTTGTTGCCTGGGAATGGACGTCATCGGGCCGATCGAGCCAAGGATCTCAAACGGGCACAAATTTATATTGGTCGCTATCAACTATTTCACAAAATGGGTCGAGGCTGTCACATTCAAAGTTGTCACCAAGAACACAGTGGTGGATTTCGTGCACTCTAATATCATCTGTCATTTTGGTATCCCAAAGACTATCATTACCGACAATGCCGCGAATCTAAACAGTAACTTGATGAGGGAGGTATATGAACAGTTCCAAATCACACACCGCAACTCCACCCCTTACCGGCCCAAAGCCTATGGCGCCGTTGAAGCAGCAAACAAAAATATTAAGAAAATCCTCAGGAAAATTATTCAAACTTCCAGGCAATAGCACGAGAAATTGCCTTTCGCATTACTGGGATATCGCACGACAGTGCGCACGTCGGTTGGAGCTACTCCTTATCTATTGGCTTATGGCACTGAAGCCGTAATACCCCCAAAAGTGGAAATTCCCTCCCTTCAGATTATTATCGAAGCAGAAATCAAGGATGATGAATGGGTCAAAACCCGATTGGAGCAATTGACTTTGATTGACGAGAAAAGGATGGTCGCAGTTTGCCACGGGCAGTTGTACCAACAAAGAATGGTCGCGCCTACAACAAGAAAGTGCGGCCTAGTAACTTTGAAGTAGGGCAACTTGTTTTAAGACGTATCCTCCCACACCATGAAGAGGCGAGAGGAAAATTCGCCCCGAATTGGAAAGGTCCATACATCATAAGGAAATCGCTTCCAAAAGGTGCATTGTACTTGGGAGACATCGAAGGAAATGACCCCGAAACGGCTGTCAATGGAGATGCAGGCAAAAGGTATTATGTTTGACCTTTTCTGTGATGACGACGCTGATGATCGAAATGACGAAGGCTTTTCATTCATGTTACCCCAAACACTATAATTTTTGTAAACCCTTTGAGCCGGTTACTCTTCCTTTGTTACCCTCCTTTGAATTTGAAGAAGAAAGAAGAAAAATCAAAAGAACAAAAAAGAGAAAAGGAAAATCAAAAGAAAAAAAGGAGAAAAGGAAAAATCAAAAGAAAAATCAAAAAAAGAGAAAGGAAAAATCAAAAGAAAATCAAAAGCAAAACAAAAAAATCAAATCAAAAAAAAAAAAAATGTTTGCCTGAACTACGTCTGACTTGATTCCGAGAGGATACGTTGGAAGCCTCTCCCTGGGGTTCAGTCACACCAAAATAAAAATCCACATCTCCCCCAAGAGTTTAAGTTGGGGCAAGTGTTGAGATTCGGCGATGATTCGCCTGAAAGTCCCAATGTTGTAATTCAATACAAATTATTTTACCCCAAATTCTTTTCAAGTCCTTTCGATCGATCGGCAAAGAAAAGCTAGAATGGGAAGATACATCTATCTGGACCCCATACAAGCAATGAGAGAAATTAAAACGAGAGAGTCTTATCGGTGGAAACCCACACGAGCACCATAAGGCGACGGTGAGTAGAGAAATTAAAAATAAGAGAGTCCTGTTAGTGAAAACTCGCAAAGGGCACTACAGGGTGATTGCAAGAAGAGAAATGAGAGAGGTTAGTTGGTGAAAACCCGAAAAGGGCACTACTAATCGAAAAGAGGATGATTGGTCACCAATATGGACATGGTTTGGGGCAAGGTTTCTCAACCTCGAGTTAAAAGTTGTGACGAATTTCTGACAGTCAGGTGGTTTATATAGATCAGGCATCCAGTCCAAGACGCATGTCATGTTCATTGAAAGCCGCGTACACTCTAGATAAGTCCTTCTTCTCTCCCCCAAAAGGGATATTTCTTGTCAAAGTTCATTGTCTCAGTTTCTTTGTTATTCTCTTTCAACCCTTTCAGTCTGACTCTGTTTCTAAAGTAAAACAAAGAAAGGATGGCAAACTAACCTACAGGGTTCTCATTTAACGCAAGCCGATAAGCAAAGGGTACCGAACCTTGTCAGGGGCATCAAGTCGATCCCCACTGGCCGCAACGGCTGATGCTTTAAACACAACTTTTGAAGGGAGAAGATCAAATCGAAACGCTTATAAAGGCAATTGAAATGAAAGGTTAAGTCCCACATGGCTAACCCCCTCAGAAAAGATTGAAAAACCGAAGTGCTCCAAATGTTTTAAAGTCAAATGGAAGAGAAAAGCAGAAATGAAAGGCCAATGAAGGCAAAATAAAGTTGGAAAAGGGTTAAGTCCCACACGACTAACCTTTGCAGCAGAATTCGAGGGGCCAAAAATTCCCCCTAATGCTCTAGAAATCCAAAAGGAAAAAAACAACTGAAAGACCTACAAGGGCAGAATAAAGTTGAAATGTTAGGTCCCGCGTGACCGATCACCACAATAAAAGCTGGAAAGCCAAAGTCCCCAGAATTAGAGATGAAACCCAATCCCCGACCAGCAAACAAGCAAACGGTTGAGATCTTCGTCAAAGGGGCTGAGATCAAGCAGCTTGAAACAATCAAGGCCGCAAAACCAACCACCATTTCAAAATAACAAATTGTTCTTTGTTTGAAAATGTGAAACAGGTGAAACTCAAAAGCAACCGTGCAAAAGCAGGTGCAACCAAAAGAAAAGGCGCAAGATCTAGAAACAGCTCTGCAGCAACAACTCCAAAAAGGAAGTTTTCTCCAAAATCCTTTCCCGCATTTATTAAAAACAAAAAGTGTGTTGAAAATAGCTCAAACCTGAAGTGGTATAGGGTTTCCAAACCCTAGCCACACTTTTTCCAATTAAGGGTATACATTCCCTAATTGATGATTTCCTTTCCAATTAAGGGTATACATTCCCTAATAGATGTTTTCTTATCCAATTAAGGGTATACATTCCCTAATTGATGATTTCTTTACCAATTAAGGGTATACATTCCCTAATTGATTTCTTTTTCCCGACATGGGTGCACGCGCTCCCTAGTCGATGCCAATTAAGGGTATACATTCCCTAATTGACGATTTCATTTCTAATTAAGGGTATACATTCCCTAATTGATGTTTTCTTATCCAATTAAGGGTATACATTCATTAATTGATGATTTCCTTTCCAATTAAGGGTATACATTTCCTAATTGATGCTTTCTTATCCAATTAAAGGTATACATTCCTAATTGATTATTTCCTTTCCAATTAAGGGTATACATTCCCTAATTGATGCTTTCTTATCCAATTAAGGGTATACATTCCCTAATTGATGATTTCTTTTCCAATTAAGGGTTTACATTCCCTAATTGATGCTTTCTTTTCCAATTAAGGGTATATATTCCCTAATTGACTTTCTTTTCCCGACATGGGAGTACCGCTCCCTAGTCGATGCCAATTAAGGGTATACATTCCCTAATTGATTTTTTTTTTCATTTAAGAATATACATTCCCTAATTGATTTCTTTTCCAGCATAGGGTATACAATCCCTAGTTGATTTCAGTTTTGCCACCCCCAGTGGATCTTGCTTTGAGATATAGGGTATCCACTCCCTAGTCTGCAATAACTCCGGATGCACTGCTCCCGTCTTTTTCACCGCTTTCCATAAATAGTGTAGATTTTCTTACAGTAACTCACGAAATTCTCCTAGTGAAAAACTGGGGCAGAAAATTTTGTTCGTTTGTTTTGAATTTTGTGCAGATTACATTTTTTTGAGACTTTGGAACTCGAGACGACCAAAAGAAGAAGTTTCGATCCAAAGCAATAAAACAAAAAGTGAAAGAGAAGATTGAACCCAAAGTGCAGAAACGGGAAAGCGATGGACTATTCAGGACGAGATTGAAGTCATCCGTTCGGTATATACTTCCTTGATCCAAGAAATGACAAGACGAAACCAGCACTTGCGGCTAACAAGTATCAAGGTCCAGGTTAGATTCAGCAAAAGATCAAGACTAAAGACCAAGTCTTAGATAGGAATCTTGTAACTTAGCAGCTGATAGGTTTAGTTAGTCTTTCGTTTTGTACTTGGGTGTAATAAGGAGATTAGCAGCAGTAACAGCAGCAACCACAGTGAAACCACGGTTACTCGGTAGTCCTAGCCACCAAAACTTCCAGAACTACACTGACCTGATTCCTTTATAGCCAAGGATATGTAGGCAACCTTTGAAGCAAGGTTCGGTCAAATCTTTCAAGAAACGCTTCACAACGGAAAACATGAATGGGTGAAGTCGTTTATGGTTGCTCACTTTGTCTTTTCCCGGAAACTCTTCGTGTTTCTGAACAAAGAAGTGCAGTTGTGAGCGCGTGATTTCTACCCGCCATATAGTCCTACACAAAATTCAATAAAATTATTTTGTTCTATGATTTTTTGAATTTAAATGTTATTCGTGATTTAACTTTGCGCTATGTGATCGTAATTTGCCCTTTTAAATTCATAAATAATTGGCATAATTAGATGCATAAATGTAATTATTATTTCAACTAATAACAAAAAATATAGTAAATTAGTTTAAAATGTTCAACTTTTGGATTTAATCACTTTATTTTAACCCATTGTGGAATTTGTTCTATAAAAGATTAGAAGTATCAAATAAAATATTTTTACCCTTAATTAGTTGACCAATAAGTGTATAAATTGGACCAAATTAATTTAAAACTAATTGTTACAATTTTTTTAGTTTAATCTTAATTAAAACTAATTAAGTAATAGTTAAAACAAGCCTAAAGTCGGACATGGACTAATACCCAGGCCCGATCCATCTCGACACTACCCATAACGCCCCAGCCCAATTAATTGATACCCGGCATGCCCCAGCCTCGTCCCTAAACGACACCGTTTTGATCATAACAAATCCCAGCCGTTGATCTCGTTTTATCTAACGGCTGGGAACCCCTCCTACACCCTACTATGACTATTCCTAATACCCCCTCCCCCCTTCCATTTGCCTAAGTACTACACCCCCCTTTTCCCCTCCGTCTCTCACCTCCCTTTAGAGACCAGCCGCCCCCACCACCTGACCACCGTAGTCCCACCGTCCCCCCGCCCTAACTCTGCCAGCCAAAAATCGCCTCTAGCGGCGGAACTTCTCCAATAAACCCCGAATTTGTACCAGACAACCCTCTCATCCCCCTCAACCTCGTTCCACCATTTATTTCCCAAGATGAACCACCAATTTTGAGTAATTTCAAATCTGAAAACTCGAAACCCTAGTGTTCTTCTACAAGTTGACTCGAAGACCTCTAATGACTCAAACCTACATGAGTCAATAGCTCTTGACGAGATCCATTGATTCATATGGGTTTGGACCATTTCCAAACCCGCCGGAATCTGGTCAAAATTTCGGCAAGTCGCCGGAGTTCACCCAAAGCTTCAGACGGGTATTCCCCCTCCCTCTCTATCTGTTTCTTTATTTTTTTAAACCAAAATCATGAATATGCAGACATTGCAAACTACCTGGCGAGCGGTATTGTCCCCTACGACCTTTCCTCTGTATAAAATAAAAAGTTCTTTCGTGATTGTCGCATGTACTTTTGGGATGAGCCTTATTTGTTCAGGATTTGTGTTGATAACATGATCCGAAGATGTATCCCCGAGATAGACCAATTTTCTATTTTTCCGGCTTGTCATGCATCCTCATATGGTGGCGATATTGGTGGAGTAAGGACCATTACGAAAGTGTTGGAGTCAGGCTTCTACTGGTCGACATTTTTCAAAGATACACACTTCTAGGTGAAGGGTTGTGATGAATGCCAACGGACCAGGAATATTTCTTGCCGACATGAGATGGCCATGAACCCAATTCAGAAGGTTGAAGTGTTTGATGTATGGGGAATCGATTTCATGGGGCATTTTGTCAGCTCATATGGCAACAAGTACATACTCGTAGTTGTGGACTATGTGTGAAAATGGGTGGAAGGTGTCACACTCCCTTCAAATGATGCAAAGGGGGTCATTGGTTTTTTGAGAAAGAATATATTCACCCGATTTGGCACTCCAAAGTCAATAATAAGTGATGGAGGCACTCACTTCTGCAACCGAGCCTTCGCAAAGTTGTTAGAAAAATATGGTGTTCACCACAAGGTTGCCACCCCAGATCACCCACAAACGAGTGGGAAAGTGGAGATTTCGAACATAGAGATAAACAGTGTTTTGACAAAGACCGTGAATACTACAATAACATATTGGGAGAAAAAGTTATATGATGCCCTCTAAGCTTATTGTAACGCTTTCAAAACTCCAATTGACATGTCGCCGTATAAATTTGTGTTTGAGAAGGCGTGTCACTTACCCTTTGAGTTGGAACATAGAGCCTTGTGGGCATTGAAGTTGTTTCCGGGCAAGTAGAAGTCAAGATGTCATAACCTCACAATAGCCACAGCATTATGCATCTATAGCTACAAATTCTCAGCTACAAATATGAAAGTTGTGGCTAATACCTAACAATAGCCACAAAAATTAAAATTCCATAGCTATTTACAATTTCGTAAAATTTATTAGCTACAAAACTAAATTGACAAAGTTAATTCTTTATTTTTGCTATAGTTGCTAATTACTGTGGCAATGATGATCCGAATAGCTACAAATTTATTGCTACAACAAAACTTCGTAGCTAATGGTATACTTTTTGCCACGCGTTTGAAGTTATTATAGCAATGGCACCCTTATAGCCACAAAGAATTACTTGAAATAAAATATTATAGCTAATTAGATCTTTTTGTTTCAAGCTATTAAAATCCATGCAATAAGTTGTGTCGCGCCCCATTTTTCCTCCGTTCGAACATTCTTTGGGAAAACTCATTTCCTTTTGGAAATGGGGTATAGGAATTGAAGAGTCGCCACCTAAGGGATTAAGGTTCGTTAGGTCACCTAATGCAAATAACTCATAAAAACTGATTTACATACCAGAGATTGGGTAAGGGCTCGAAACTACCTTGAGGGGAAGGTGTTAGGCACCCCTCGAGGTCCACAACGGTGGGTCCCGGCCAAACTCATTTTGTGAATTAGTCATTAAGGAAATAAAAAATTTAAACACATAGAGATAAAAATGGGAATAAAGGGGTCCTAGGTTTATTATCCTATAGGATCACTTCTATGCAATACCCGGTAAGCTTTCCTCAATTAGAGCTGTTACGCGTGGCATTAGCGCACATGTCATCATATCCTTTACTACCAAATTACCCTCCCCTTTAGTGGTTATATAAGTGATTCTAATTAAACGTACTCTATGCGTGCATTACCCGTCCCAAATGTACGGTCCTGGAGGTGTTAAGGACTTCTAGTTAAGGTGGATCTAGACTCTCCTAAAGTGCTTAAAAGGAGAAAATCTAAGCGACAAACAAAACAAAATAGGACTGTCATATAAAGGAACAATTAAAGGACCACATTTACCTCCACAAATAAACAGGCAATTGCACGTCTCAAACAATAGTATTTTAAACACTTTAAAAGTCCTATAGCAGGATATCTAGGTGAGCATGAAAACATAATATATGCATGAATTTTGTTAAGTGGAGCAGTTGAGACCTAACTCGTTGTCCTACTGATTTTAGGGCTTGCTGAATCTGGGCGGTTCATAGATAGTTAAACAAAGCACAATTTTAAAATTTACAAGATTTTAGTTGTCTTACAGGCTTGCCTAGGCGTGGATCTGAGAAGTCCTATAAGCATGATATTTAATTGTTAACCAGAGTCATAATAAACCAATAAGATATTTTAAGCAGGCAGTCTGGTTCATTATGTTCTATAGGCATGCTGTATAGGTGCTGAGAAATAATCATAAACGTTACAGAACTGGTTTAATATATTTATGATATCTAGGTGTTGGGACCGCTTTTATAATTATTCTTATAGACATGGTTGCTACTGAGTTTATACGATCTAGATATAGGCGTGGTATTTAGGCGAGTGCAATAAAAGTCCTAAACATGGTTTCTAATGCACATTGGAGAATTTTATGACTATGATTATTACATAGAATTAATAACAACCTAGTGACAGGATTTCTAAGCAGACACGAACATGCAGAATTGAGGAGTGGAAGTTTAGAACAAATGATATGATGAACTTATAAGCATATTTTCTAATGCACAGAACAGTCCTCTAAGCATGGTTTTCTAATGCATATATATAATCATAACAATCCTAGGAGCATGATTTCTAATGCAGGTAGATCATCATAAAAGAGCATGATTTCTACCTGATTTCCCCACAAAATATATATAAAAGTCCCTCCCTTTTTACTAATATCCCCAACATTTGTTCTATACAAGAATTATTATTACAGAACGTACGATAAATGAATTACAAAATAAATAATGCTATACTATAGGGAGCCTGGATAGACCCAAAGTAAACCTGGAAAACCAGGCCTTCAACCAAGTATGAAGTACCAATATCTCATGGTGTCCAAGAGAGTATTACGGTGCGTTAAAGTTCCCAAGGGCCGCAGGGACCCCGGGAAATGCTCATACCAATACTCCTTTGTAAAGAGAAACAGTTTTTGTGCAGTGTGGAAGGGCCAGCCCCAGTGTGTCAGGATTCAGAGGAGTCTCATGGACTCCTAGGCAGTGGTCATACTGGAGGGGAATGATCCTAGATACTCTAAGAGTAGGAGTGGGAGATAGTGCTTGAAAGAGTGGAAATAGTTTTGGGAAAATACTCCAGAAGTAAAACAGTTCAGAAGTGGAGCCAGTTCAGAAGTGAAAATAGTTGAAAAGTGAACATTTTAGAAGTGAAAAAAGTTTAGGAACATTATGAAAATAGGGTTCAACAAACAACAAATAGAACATAGTCACAAAGTTTCAAAGAAAAGATTCACATTGCCCAGATTTAGCTTAATTCATTTGTTAACACTAGGTGAGCATATAGCATGCTTAGAACAAACAACTACACAGAGAAGAGATAATGGGTTGGGCATAGAGGAATCCTGAATCAGGAACACATAAAAACAGGGAGAGAGTGAAAGCATATTAAGTAACAAGGACATAGAGCAAGCAGAGGTAGGTTGACATTTTGCAACAACTAGGTTCCATAACACTCATTAGGACATAGTCTACTGATTTAGGGTCTTAAACAGGAAACACATAAGTCTAACAGCCATACCTAATGATAGAAGTATCACACTAACTTAAACCAATAGACAGGAAAACATAGAAGTTTAATGTAGCAGTAGTCATGCTTATCAATTCACAGAGAGGACATGGATTTAACTACACAGAATTCGTCATACCAATTGAGGTCAATGGACAACAGAGATAAGAGTCTCAACGCATGTGTGAGCATGTTAGTTTAAAGCAATAAACGGGAAAGGATTGAAGTTTAAACACATAAATAGGCATGCTGATTTAGCAATAAAATTGACAGAAACAGAGTTAAACATAGTAGTAAACATGCTAATTGAAATATAGAAGAGGCACTGATTCAACATAAGTAAAGCAACAGATGAAAGAGCACGTAGGTTTAAGCTTCATAGTATAATAAACGACATTAGAAATAGAAACATACCAATTAAAGGAAGCAAATAGAAGGTAAACATATGTAGGATTCAATGTTATAGACTTGGCTTTCAGCCGGCTAGACAGTATAGTAAACACCAGTAGCAGAGAGATGAGAGCAAAGAGTGTGAGTGTGTTTGTGTAAAGACCCGGTCGGTCGTTTTGAGAGTTAGAGCCCTGATACCCTAATAATTGTTTTCCCCACGCTTGTATCCGTATATGGGACTTGTCAAAGTAATTAGTTGTGAATTCCGGAGAGTTTCTGGACGCATAGTCCCTAAATATGAGTATAAGCTTTAGAAATCGAGTTGTAGTTGGAACTGTGTAAAGACGTGTACGGAATGGAATTCCGTCAACTCCGTTCGCTCCATTGGGTGATTTTGGGGTTAGGAGCATGTCTGAAATATGTTTCCGAGGTCTATAGTAGAATTAGGATTGAATTGGCGAAAGTTAAAATTTCGGCGATTTTGGCCAATAGACGAAATTTCGATATCATGCTCATAATGGGATTCTGAGAGGTTGTAGGTCCGTCGTGCCATTAATGACCTGTGTGTAAAATTTAAGGTCATTCATAATAGTTTTGACGTGTTTCAGCATCAGTTGTAGATTTTGGAAATTTCCTAAGATCTTAGGCTTGAATCCATGCATAATTCTTGACTTTTGATGTTATGGGATGTGGTTTGAAGGCTCGACTAAGATTGAATGAGGTATTACGACTGGTTGGTAGGCTTGGTTGAGGTCCCGGGGGCCTCGGGTGTGTTTCGGATGCTCATCGGGCTAATTTTTGGACTTAGGAAGGATCAAAGTTTGCTGGTGTTGGTGTTCTTCTATGCGTTCGCGTGAGGGGTGTCGCGAACGAGTAGGCCAATCTGGGCTAAGGGGAAAATGTTCTATGTGTTCGCATAATGGGAGGTGCGAACGCGAGAGCTTGGACCAATGTTAATCGCGAACGCGTGGGCCAGGCCGCGTTCACGAAGAAGGAATGAGGTTCCAGGGGAGGTGGATGTTTTACCCTTCGCGGTTGCGTGAGTGGTACCGCGTTCGAGTAGGGTTAGGAAGTCAGAGGTACGCGTTCACATACCCAGCCTCGCGTTTGCGTAGGTCAATTACTGGGCATGTGATTTTTACTCTTCGCGTTCGCGATGGTGCTTCCGCGAACACGATGAAGAGTGCACCTGGGAAGATATTAAAACCCAAAATCGAGGGTTTAAGCTATTTTTCACATTTTTTAACTTGGGAGCTCGGGGATTGGCAATATTTTAAGAGATTTTCACTTGGGCGAACTGGGTAAGTAATTCATACTCAGTTTGGACTAATTTCCATGAATCTACATTTAGATTCATCCTTTAAATTCGAATTTATGGTGGAAAATTAGGAAAAATTGGATAAAGTTCTTAGACTACATTTTTGAGATTTGATCGAGGTTTTAATATCCGATTTGGGTAATTCTTGTATGGTTCGACTCGTGAGTGAAAGGGTGTCCGGAATTTGTAACTTTTACCCGATTCCGAGACGTGGGCCCGGGGGACATTTTGGGCAATTTTCCTAATTTCTCATATTAGCTTTCAACTAATTAGCTAGATTGATATCTTAAGGTGATATTTACAGTATGCAATTGAATTGAATAGATTTGGGCCATTAAAAGTCTGGTACTCGTGGCAAGAATGTGATTTCGAGTTGAGTAGAGAAGTCGAGGTAAGTGGCTTGCCTAACTCTGTGTTGGTGACTTTCCCTTAGATTGTTTTGAAATAAATTTTTGTGTGGGCACCGTGTACGTGAGGTGACGAGTATGTACACGGGCCATTTCTGCAAAAATACCACTTTTCCTTCAAAACACTTATATTGTGCCTTGTTCTTCTATTGTATCTTTTCTACGTGTTTAATTTTTCACCTTAGATTAGGGAAGCATGCCTATTTGTTCATAATAAATTGCCTAACTGACATTCTATGTGCCATGTTTAGTTAGTCTTCCCTGCTTTTCTCACCTGTAATTAGATATACTCTTAAACATTGATGTTTATTTGTTTTTACTTCGCGTTGCATATTTAAATTGGGGACTACGGATGTATTCCGAGAGATCCCCCGCACTGCATATTTAAATTTGGGACTACGGACGTATTCTGGGAGATCCGCCCTGTATTTCATATTTAAATTGGGGATTACGGATGTATTCTGGAAGATTAACCCCCTGTACTGCATATTTATATTTTGAACTACAGGACGGTATCCCGGGAGATTCCATAGTGTGATTCGTTGTGCTGAGCTGAGGGCTCCATTCTACTGTTTTTTTCCATATTATTCTTCTAGATGTTTACTTTAGAACTCATTTCTTTTTTCGTACTATTTAAACTGTTTATTTATAAATCTTGTAGAACCTTAACTTGACCTCGTCACTATTTGACTAGGGTTAGGCTTGGCACTTACAGGGTACCGAATGTGGAGTATTCATGTCGTTTCCTGCACATGTTTTCGTGTGCAGATCCAGGTTCCATCTCTCAGTCCTGTGGCTAGTGGTTGTCGTCGCTACTTGAGGAGGCCGTAAGGTAATTCTGCCGTGTCCGCAGACTACTCCGAGTCACCTTCTATTCCAGTTAGATAGAGACTTTTATGTATTTCTTTCTCGTTGTATAGAGTTGTTACGGTACAGAGCTTGTGACTTGAAAGTGACATTACGGGTTTTGGGAATTTTGCTTGTACATGCCGAGTGGCGATGTTTTACTTAGTAGATTTACCTTACTCTGTCTTTACTTATTATTTGTGTTTAATATCTTCCGCAAACTTAGGCTTACCTAGTCGTAGAGACTAAGTGCCTTCACGATACCTTTCGGAGGGTAAATCAGGTCATGACAAGTTGGAATCAGAGCGTCTAGGTTCATAGGAGTCACAAGTCACAAGGCGGTTTATTAAAGTCTCGCGGATTGGTAAGTACACGTCCATATCTATCTTCGGGAGGCTATGTAACTGTTAAGAACAATCACATTCCTTGGAATTCCTTGTCGTGCTAGTTACTCACATAAAAATCCTAAAACTCTATTCTATTCTTTCTACCAAATGGTGAGGACCCGTACCGGACGGACTGACGCTGAGGCACCCAAGCCCCCAGCCAGAGCCGCCAGAGGCAGGGACAAGGGTAAAGGATGAGCACACAGTTCAGCACGAGCACCAGCGAGAGCAACGACAGAGAAGCCCCCAGCAGCTACAGTTGGAGGGGCACAGAAGGTCCCTACTGCTACTCCAGCCCTTCAGGAGACTTTGGCTTAGTTCATGAGTGTATTCAGCACTCTGACTCAGGCGGGACTACTCTCGATAGCTCCAGCCACATCTCAGGCCTGGGGAGGGGCACAGACTCCCGCATCCCGCACTCTTGAGCAGAGGGTTCATGTTGATTAGGTCTCAGAGTTCATTCCTATTTCCCGAGCGTCTCCGGTTCAGCGTGATGCTATGGTAGTTGCTGTTGAGGCAGAGCAGCTCAGACTTGAGAGGTACAAGAAGTACCACCCACCTGTTTTCAGAGGACTAGCTTCAGATGACGCTCTGGGTTTCTTTAGGAGTGTCATCGTTTTTTTTTGCACTATGGGTATTGTGGAGACAAGTGGGGTTTCTTTCACTGCTTTCCAACTGAGGGGAGCGGCTTATCAGTGGTGGCGTGCCTATGAGCTGAGTAGTCTGGACGAGGCAACTTCACTCACTTGGACTCAATTTTTAGAGATGTTTTTGCTTGAGTTTGTTCCCCAAGCAGCACGCTATGGTAGGGGATTTGTGAGTCACCCAGTTCATTCAGATCTTCCAGCAGCCAGTGCTATTCCTGCTCCTCCTAGACCTCAGGAGCCTTATTATGCACCACCAATATCTAGTGTGCCTCCTGCTCGAGGTGCTATTACCGACAAGTCCAGCAGGCCAGTTCAGAGTCAGAATCAGCCTCCACATCCTTCGAGGGGTTGTTTTGAGTGTGGTGACCCTCGCCACATGTTCAGAGATTGCCCTA
This sequence comes from Nicotiana undulata, assembly GCA_005239495.1. NCBI lineage: Eukaryota > Viridiplantae > Streptophyta > Magnoliopsida > Solanales > Solanaceae > Nicotiana > Nicotiana undulata. The sequence goes on along the minus strand of MDKH01197357.1, from coordinate 30,052 downwards.
GAGCCAGGAGGGGTGCATCATCTCAGTCTTCTCAGGTTCCACGTGCTCCACCGGGTCCTCCAGCTATTCTTCCAACCTAGTTGCTACCCTACCTCCTTAGACAGCTTGAGGTGGAGGTCGGGGAGGTCTAGGTCGCCTTAGAAGGGGAGGCCAGGCTAGGTACTATGCCCTTCCAACCCGTTCAGAGGCCGTCGCTTCAGATTCAGTCATCACATGTATTGTCCCTGTTTTTCATAGGGATGCATCAGTGTTATTTGACCCAGGCTCTACGTATTCATATGTGTCTACTTATTTTGCTTCACATCTAGGGATAGATCAGGATTCTTTCAGCTCCCATGTTTATGTTTCAACTCCCGTGGGAGATTCTCTTGTTGTGGACCGCGTATATCGGTCGTGTTTGATTGTTATCGGTTGTTTTGAGACCAGACCTGACTTATTATTACTTCGTATGGTAGATTTTGATGTTATCTTGGGCGTGGACTTGTTGTTGCCCCATTATGCTATTCTTGATTGTCACGCCAAAACTCTGACGCTGACTATACCAGGTTTACAGAGACTAGGTTGGAGAGGTACCTTAGAGTATACTCCTCGCAGAGTCATTTCATTCCTTAACGCTCAGCGGATGATTGAGAAAGGATGTGATACGTGCTTGGCCTATTTGAGAGATGTTAGTGTTGATACCCCTACAATTGAGTCAGTTCTAGTTGTGAGGGACTTTCCTCATGTGTTTACAACTGATCTTCCATGTATGCCGCCCGACAGAGATATTGATTTCGGCATTGATTTCTTACGGGGCACTCATCCCATTTCCATTCCTCTATATCATATGGCTCATCCTGAGTTGAAGGAGTTAAAGGAGCAGTTGCAGGAGTTGCTTGATAAGGGTTTCATCAGGCCCAGTGTATCACCTTGGTGTGCTCCGGTATTATTTGTGAAGAAAAAGGATAGTTCTATGCTTATGAGCATCGATTATCGGCAGTTGAATAAGGTTACAATGAAGAACAGGTATCCATGTCCTCGCATCGATGATTTATTTGACCTGTTACAAAGTGCCAAGGTATTTTCCAAGATTGACTTGCGTTCTGGCTATCATCAGTTAAAGATTCCGGAGTCGGATATCCCGAAGACTACCTTCAGGACCAGATATGGTCACTATGAGTTTCTTGTAATGTCGTTTGGGCTGACCAATGCCCCAACAACCTTTATGCATTTGATGCACAGTGTATTCTGTCCTTATCTTGATTCTTTCGTCATTGTGTTTATTGACGACATCTTGGTGTATGCTCAGTCCCAAGCGGATCATGTGCAGCATTTGAAGACTGTGGTTCAAAATTTAAGGGAGAAGAAGTTGTATGAAAAATTTTCTAAGTGTGAATTTTTGCTCGATTCAGTGGCATTATCCATGTGGTGTCTTGTGATGAGATCAAGATAGACCCTAAGAAGGTGGAGGCGGTGCAGAGTTGTCCTAGACCGTCATCAGCTACTGAGATCCGTCGTTTCCTTGGTTTGGCAGGGTACTATCGTCGCTTTGTAGAGGGATTTTCATCTATTGCAGCACCTATGACTAGACTGACCTAGAAGGGTGCTCCGTTCAAGTGGACTGAGGAGTGTGAGGAGAGCTTTCAGAAGCTCAAGACAGCCCTGACTACAGCTCCAGTGTTGGTATTGCATACCGGCTCAGGGTCCTATACAGTCTAATGTGATGCTTCGAGGATTGGCCTTGGAGCGGTATTGATGCCGGACTGTAGGGTGATTTCCTAAGCATCCAGAAAGTTGAAGTTGCATGAGAAGAACTATCCAGTTCATGATCTCGAGTTGGTAGCGATTTTTCATGCCCTAAATATATGGCGTCATTATTTATACGTTGTTCCCTATGAGATTTTCACATATCACCGGAGTTTATAGCACTTGTTTAGGTAGAAGGACCTTAATTTGCGCCACCGGAGGTGGTTGGAGTTATTAAAGGACTATGACATCACCATATTATACACCCCGGGGAAGGCCAATGTGGTGGCCGACGCCTTGAGTAGCTGGGCGGAGAGTTTGGGGAGTTTTCCATTTCTTCCAGCAGTTGAGAGGCCCTTAGCCTTGGATGTTCAGTCCTTAGCCACTCAGTTTGTGAGATTGAATCTTTCATAGCCTTGTCGGGTGTTAGCTTGTGTGGTTTCCCGATATTCTCTTTATGACCGCATCAGAGAGAATCGTTTGATGATCCCCACCTTCTGGTTCTTCGGACAGGGTTCGGCGGGGTGATGCCAGGGATGTGACTATAGGAGATGAAGGTGTGATGAGGATGCAGGGTCGGATATGTGTGCCCAATGTGGATGGGCTTCGGGAGTTGATTCTTGAGGAGGCACATTGCTCGCGATACTCTATTTATACGGGTACCGCGAAGAAGTACCAGGACTTGAGACAACACTACTGGTGGAGAACGATAAAAAAGGATATAGTGGAGTTTGTGGCCAAGTATCTCAACTGTCAGCAAGACAAATATGAGCATTAGAGACCAGGAGGGTTTCTTAAGCAGATTGAGCTTCCAAAGTGGAAGTGGGAGAGGATCACCATGGACTTTGTGGTTGGACTTCCTCAGACTTTGAGAAAGTTCGATGCTATTTGGGTGATCGTGGATCGGCTGACCAAGTCAGCCTATTTCATTCAAGTGTAGACTACATATTCATTGGAGAGGTTGGCTGAGATTTATATCAGGTAGATTGTCTGACTTCATGGAATTCCAGAATCTATCATTTCAAACAAAGGTACACAGTTCACTTCACGGTTTTGGAGAGTCGTTCAGCAAGAGCTAGGCACCAAGGTAGAGTTGAGTACAACCTTTCACCCTCAGACAGACGGGTAGTCCGAGCACACGATTCAGATTCTTCAGGATATGCTCTGTGCCTATGTGATGGATTTTTTAGGGTCATGGGACCAATACTTTCTACATGCAGAGTTTGCTTATAATAACAGTTACTAGTCCAGCATTCAGATGGCACGTATGAGGCTTTTTATGGTAGACGGTGCCGGTCTCCAGTGGGATTGTTTTAGCCAGGCGAGGCTCGATTGTTGGGTACTAATTTGGTCCAGGATGGCCTGGGAAAGGTGAAGGTGATTCAGGAGAGACTTCGCACAGCTCAGTCCAGGCAGAAGAATTATGCGGACCGGAAGGTTCGTGATTTGGCATTTATGGCTGGTGATTGGGTTTTGCTTGGGGTATCGCCTATGAAGGGCGTCATGAGGTTCGGAAAGAAGGGTAAGCCGAGTCTGAGATTTATTGGCCCTTTTGAGATATTGCGGCGTGTTGGGGAGGTTGCTTATGATATAGCCTTGCCTTCCAACGTAGCAGGATTTCATCTGGTGTTCCACGTCTCTATGCTCCGGAAGTATCACGGTGATCCGACCCATGTTATGGATTTCAGTTCAGTCTAGTTGGACAAGGATCTATCATATGTTGAGGAGCCAGTAGCTATATTGGATAGACATGTCAGACAGCTCAAGTCAAAGAATATTGCATCAGTTAAGGTTCAGTAGAGGGGTCAGCCGGTCGAGGAGGTGACTTGGGAGACCGAGCAGAATATGCGCAGCCAATACCCTAACCTTTTCACAACTTTAGTTATGTCTTCATACTCATTCGAGGACGAACGAATTTCTTAAGAGGGGGAGAATGTAACGACCTGGTCGGTTGTTTTCAGAGTTAGCGCCCCGAACCCCTAATTACTGCTTTTCCCACGTTTGTATCTATTTATGTGAATTCCAGAGAGTTTTTTGACACATAGTCCCTAAATATGAGTTTAAGCTTTAGAAATCGAGTCGTAGTTGGAACTGTGTGATGATGGGTCTGCAATGGAATTATGTCGACTTCGTTAGCTCAGTTGGGTGATTTTGGGGTTAGGAGCGTGTCCGGAATGTGTTTCCGAGGTTTGTAGTAGAATAAGGCTTGAATTGGCGAAAGTTAAAATTTTGGCGATTTCCGCTGACAGGTGAAATTTTGATATCGGGCTCGGAATTGGATTCCGAGAGTGGTTGTAGGTCCGTCGTGCCATTTATGACCTGTGTGTAAATTTGAGGTCATTCGGACTAGTTTTGACGTGTTTCAGCATCGGTTGTAGATTTTAGAAATTTCTTAAGTTCTTAGGCTTGAACCCATGCATAATTATTGATTTTGATGTTATGGGACGTGGTTTGAAGGCTCGACTAAGTTCAAATGAGGTATTAGGACTGGTTGGTATGCTTGGTTGAGGTCCAGGGGGTCTCGGGTGTGTTTTGGATGCTCAGCGGGCTAATTTTGGACTTAGGAAATATCCGATTTTGCTGGTCCTGGTGTTCTTCCATGAGTTCGCGTGAGGGATGTTGTGAACGCGAAGGCCAATCTGGGCTAAGGGGAAAATGTTCTATGCATTCGTAAGGGGAAGTGTGAACGCGAGGGTTTGGATCAGTGTTAATCGCGAACGCGTGAGCAAGGCCGCGTTCGCGAATAAGGGATGAGGTTCCAGGGGAGGTCGATGATTTACCCTTCGCGGTCGCTTGAGTGGTACCGCGTTCGCCTAGGTTTAGGAAGTCAGAGGTACGCGTTCACATGCCCAGCCTTGCATTCGCGTAGGTCAATTACTGGGGCGCGTGATTTTTACACTTCGCGTTCGCGATAGTGCTTCCGCTAACGCGATGAAGAGTGCACCTGGGCAGATTTTAAAACCCAAAATCGAGGGTTTAAGCTATTTTTCACATTTTTTAACTTGGGAGCTCGGGGATTGGCGATGTTTTAAGCATTTTTCACTTGGGCGAACTGGGTAAGTAATTCATACTCGGTTTGGACTAATTTCCATGAATCTACACTTAAATCCATCCTTTAAATTCGAATTTATGGTGGAAAATTGGGGAATATTGGATAAAGTTCTTAAACCGAACTTTGAGTTATGATCGAGGTTTTGATATTCGATTTGAGGAATTCTTGTATGGTTAGACTCGTGAGTGAACAGGTGTCCAGAATTTGTAACTTTTACCCGATTCCGAGACGTGGGCCCAGGGGACTTATTGGGCAATTTTCCTAATTTCGCGTATTAGCTTTGAACTAATTAGCTAGATTGATTTCTTAAAGTGATATTTACATTATACAATCGAATGAATAGATTGTGCCATTCAGAGTTGGGTACTCGTGGCAAGAAAGTGGTTTTGTGTTGTGTATAGCAGTCGTGGTAAGTGGCTTGCCTAACTCTTTGTAAGGGACTTTCCCTTAGGTTGTTTTGAAATAAATTTTTGTGTGGGAACCGTGTACGTGAGGTGACGAGTACGTACACGGGCCATTTATGCAAAAATACCACGTTTCCTTCAAAACACTTATATTTATATTTGGAACTATGGGACGGTATCCCAGGAGATTCCACCGTGTGATTCGTTATGCTGAGTTGATGGCTCCATTCTACTATTTATTTCTATATTATTCTTCTAGCTTTTTACTTTATAACTTATTTATTTTTTTCGTACTATTTAAACTATTTATTTATAAACCCAGTAGAGCCTTAACCTGACCTCGTCACTACTTGACTAGGGTCAGGCTTGGCACTTACTGGGTACCGAATGTGGAGTACTCATGCCCTTTCCTGCACATGTTTTCGTGTGCAGATCCAGGTTCCAGCTCTAAGTCATGTGGCTAGTGGTTGGCGTAGCTGCTTGGGGAGACCGCAAGGTAATTCTGCCGCGTCCACAGAATCTTTCGAGTCACCTTCCATTCCAATTAGATAGAGACTTTTATGTATTTCTTTCTCGTTGTATAGAGTTATTACGGTATAGAGCTTGTGACTTGAAAGTGACATTACGGGTTTTGGGAATTTTGCTTGTACATGCCGAGTGGCGATGTCTTACTTAGTAGATTTACCTTACTATATCTTTACTTATTATTTATGTTTAATATCTTCCGCAAATTTAGACGTACCTAGCCGTAGAGACTAGGTGTCGTCACGATACCTTTCGGAGGGTAAATCGGGTCGTGACATGAACTATTGTTCGTGTTTGAAGAATCAGAATGAGAGTGTTTATATAGCACTTAGGGAGGTAAAACAAATAGGTTAAAAATAATTTAGAGTTCATAAATAAGGCAAATAAATATAATCAATCAGTTAATTGGGGCTAATCCCAACTAATTTTCACAAACAGAATCCGGGAAGGTCACATTAGCATAAGGAGAATCAATTACCAGCCCTTATTGGGACTCAAATAAGGTAAACAAATCACTTATTGACCATAAATTAACTAATTAGTCGGAATAAGGCAAGTAATACCAATTAAAGATCACAAATATGGAAAGTAAGTAAAAATCCCAGAAAATACTGATTTTAACAGGAGAAAATTATTCGAATCCCTAATATAAATCAATTAGTATATTGGGTTGACAAAAAATAAAAAAATAACGGAAGATAAATTGAAGAAATCAGTGCAATAACAGAACAAGACCTAGGATTTAAGCATATACACGGAAATCAACCAAACCAGTAAAGAAATAATTTGATTCAACACTTGAAAGGTAGAAAACCCTTTTGGAGAAACTTAGGATGAACCGTAATTTTAGAAAAAGTAAATGGAATCGAAAGAGTTAACCAAAACAGAAGATTTTTTAGGGAAAGTACCAAATAACACTCGAATCGTTTCAGATCTACAAATATCTAAACAGATTCAAGTAGTCGTAAAGCTAGGGTTTAAAAAAAACAATAGAGATGAAAGAAACTCAGTCAAAAGCCATAGATTCGAAATAAAAATAGGAGGAAATTAATACTCACAAACGATAATGGCCATAGACAGGCCTGTAAACAAGTTTCAGACAAAAATCAAGTTGAATCTCTTTGAGATTCCCTTAGGAATCCATGTAATCAAGCAACCAGAAGGTGTTTGAGGCCGGTAAGGGCCGAAAAATACACAAAAACTCTATAGAAGGGAGTTTTGCCGGTGACGACGATTAGGGTTTAAGGAATAGTTGAGAGAGAATGGAGAGGGTAGAGGAAAATGTGACTGCGGAAGGAGAGGGGAATGGGGGTTAGGGTTAGTCGGTTAGGATTAAAAAAGGAAAGGGATGATATGTACCGTTGATCTTAGAGATCAACGGCCACGATTAGGCGAGGGATTGGGTCGGGTAGGCGTGGAATTGGGCCTGGGCGGATTGGGCTATGTTTTAGAGGGTTTGGGCTAGTATAAAGGGTTAAGTCCGAAAATTAAAAGGAATTAAAAAGGGCTATTTGTTAAATACCCAATTAATTAATAAACTAATTTGTAAAATAATTAAAGCTTATATGAATCTAAATAGTGAAATTAAGCCATAAAACATTGTTATAAATCATTTATGATGCATTTAATAATTATTTATATAATACAAATATTGGGATAAATCAATAAAATCCTTTAAAAATGCAGAAAATATGGAAAAAAATATCAATTGATGCTCATGTACTATTTTGAATGTATATATGAATTTTGAAAATAATATAAAGAAAAATTAGGTATCAACAGCTGCCCCTCTTTACCCGGGAAGGATGAAAGAGTTGTCGGGTAAAGTTATGGTGGCCAATTTTGACCGAGTAGGATGATTTGAGACTTAGGCCGCACTCTGATTTCTGAGCTTCCTACATTTCCCTGGTTTTACAGGAATCAAATCGTGTTTAGTTTTCGATTCATCGGCGGAATATACCGATGAAGTTATCACAACAACGGACACAAGGTTTTGGGATAGGTGAAAAGGTTTCCGTCAAGTTTGAGATACTATGAAGGAACTGGAGCAGGATTGCTCCTGTTGGGGTAGCGGTTGCTCGTCGGGTTACCTGCAAGTAAAAGATGTACTATAAGAATGTATATGTGCATAAATTTAAACGTGATGCAAATTCCCTTCAGACCATGAGAATTGTCTTAGGACGGTTGAAGATGACGTCTTTAGACCATGATGTCCTGGGCCATGAATTGTTCGGTGAGGGATTTACAGGGCATGAAATGATGTTCTCAGGCCATGGAAATGGTGCCTCCGAACCGTGACGCCTTTGAATAATGATGTGCAAGTTAGAGAGATCCTCAGGCCATGACATGGTGTCTTCCGGCTATGATGATGATGGCTTCAGACTATGACGCCTTCGGACAGGTTGGCAATATTTCAGCCCAGGAAATGCAAAGACATGATGCTAAAAGCAACAAGACAAGGCTTTGTCTTGTATGAAGTTGAGGGCATAACTTAGCCCGCAAGAAGAGAATAAATAATGCCACAGAGACAGTGTTTAGTCTCGTGAAAAGTTCGGGACTAGGCTTAGTCCCATGCAAAGATTGAGACAAGTCTTAGTCTCATGCAAGATTTGGGACATGGCTTAGTCCCATGCAAGCAAAAGGTAATGCTTAGCCTTATGAAAGATCGCGACAGAGCTTAGTCTCGTGAAAGGTTTGGGACTGGACTTAGTTCCATGCAAGTTAGAGTCATAGCTTAGACTTATGCAGATAGAGAGGAAGAGCTTAGCCTCATGCAAGGATTGAGACAGATCTTTGTCTCGTGCAAGGTTTGGGACAGGTCTTAGTCCCATGAAAGTTGAAGGCAGAGCATAGCCTTATGTAGATAGAGAGGCAGAGCTTAGCCTCATGCAAGATTTGGAACAGAGCTTAGTCCCATGCAGATAGAAGGCAGTGCTTAGACTTATACAGATAGAGAGGCAGGGCTTAGCCTCATGCAAGATTGAGACAGAGCTTAGTCTCGTAAAAGGTTTGGGACTGGACTTAGTTCCATGCAAGTTAGAGTCATAGCTTAGACTTATGCAGATAGAGAGGAAGAGGTTAGCCTCATGCAAGATTGAGACAGAGCTTAGTCTCATGCAAATAGAAGGCAGTGTGTTTACCGAGAAAATGGTAAATATAATTATATTTGATTAAGTGGTTCTAAAAATATGCGATTTATCTTAGTAATAGTTATTAAGTTGTTGAAGCTAGGTGTGTCAGGACAGAATGGAGTAAAAGCAATTAGAAACTCGAAGAAAAGCAAACCAGAACGCCTTAGCTTGAAGGTTCGACACCGGCCTCGAGGGTCCTCAAGGTCGAGGCTCGGGGCTATCTCTAGATGATCGATGGAGTTGTAACTAGCTTACAGGATTCGGGATATGATATGTATGATCAATAATGATCTATAAATAAAGAACAATTAATGAAAAGTAATAAATGTGAGTAAATGAGATAGTAGAGAGAAATAGAGAATTTGAAAGCAAAGCAAAGAATGTTCTTGTGTCTTGTATTCAATAATAATGTGTATTTAGTCCTTATAAAATGTCTAGGGTCCCCTTTATATAGGAGGGAGAATCTCAATATAGTACATTGACATTTATTACAAAGATCCTGATGGATTTGTCTAGTCAATGTCTAAGTACGGAATCGTACTTCATCGCATAACTGTCCGCCTCAAACTTCCTGACGTTTCCTATGTCGATCCCTGGCTCGTATCTTTTTAGGTCGAAAGTAGAAGGGGATTTGAGATCGGACCCCGAGCTATACTTGAGATCTAACACGAACAAGCCATTATAATAAACATAAAATTGGCCTCCCCAATTTTAGTCGTACACAGATAGTCCTCGCGTTTCTTAGAATGAAATGATAAGAAACTACCCCGATGCGAATCCTCTTTGGCCCTTCATGCTGACATCATACTCGTGACGCAAGCTTATCCAGAGATTTGGAATGTCCCGTCGGATCGTCTTCTCAGGAACACTGATTGCACTGCCGTTTTATTTTTTCAAAAAGGGTGATGGTTGTGTTGCCTATTGATTTCCCCAGAAGGATTGATTGCACAGTTAGTAAGGTTGCCGACCTTCTATAAATAGGGGGTCACCTGACCTCAAACTCCATTCATTCTTACTTCAGCAGCCTTCAAACTTTTTCCTTTTTCACATTCATCTCTATTTTTCTGTCTTTATGGTGCAAAGCTATATTTGCAAAGTTATTTAGCGATGTCCCTTTGGGCCTGGCCATAACTTCCTTCTCAAAATCCTCCCCCACTAATGGGGGTTATATTGGGTTGTTGTTGTGGTTGTCACTGCTGATGTCCGCCTGAGGAGATGAGAGAATGGCATCGAGTACCTTCCATGCCGGAAGGTATAAAGTACATATATTGCTGCTCTTCTCCCTTAACTTCAATCGGGTGGCACTTTGCCCTTCTCATCTCTCGCGAAACGAGGAGGCAATATCCACTGGCTTTTGCATCCCACAGCAGTTCGATGTCTCAAGAAGTGGATTCCCAATAGTTGTGCTGACAAGCCCACCAAAAGCGGAAGCTTTTAAGAGGAGGAGGAACATGTTGTCCGCCGTTGCCTCTTTGAAAAGAGGGAGGCCCGAAGACGCTGCTCGAAGAGGTTGAAACGAGGTCCCTTATGAGGAGGTCCTCGAGGGTGTGTCCCTGGAGGATAGGCCTTTGTCTGTAGATTAGGCTTTTGGTTGTTGTTCCACGCTTTATGTCATTGTGTCAACATCCCCTATGGGCTTTGTAAATGCCTCCTATTAATATAAGAACTTCCTTGTTTTTTCTTTTTGATTCGGTGTTGGATTTTGTTCTGTCCCTGCTTATAAAAATCTGCGTGTTTATATAATTGTGATTAGACAGAATATCGGACCTGTGGTATGTTCAATATGATGCTCCTTAAAGATTTGAGCCCTTTTCCTGAGCTATGATTGGCTCTAGTTAGGTGAGGACCGGGCCTCGGCTTCTTTGCAGCAATGATGGCCCGATGATAACACTTAAGTGAGAACTTTCCCCGATTTGGGCAACCTGGGGAACTCCGGGGACGGCCTCCGAGTAAGCATTCACTCATATTTGGGAAGCCTTCAATCATAAAATAAAGGGTCGATCAGGGCTTTTGTTGGAGCCCAAAAATTAGAGACGACCTGGAGGCTTAATGAAAAATCTTCAAATGAGGACCCGCTAGGGTTCGGATTGCCTTTGGACCTTATAATCGGGCGTCTGCCCAAACTTCTAAGGTGTGGATAGCTCCAAGGTTTGCACGTTTTGTCCGAGTAAGGAGCTTGTTTTGAATTGGGGTAGGTATTGGGCCTGAGTATATATTGCGTTTACATGCACTGCCTCTTATGGAGGGTTTTGGACGTAAATATGCTTCCCCGACTCTCTAGTATTTGCTTTTTGCCTCTGCAACAGATCGTAGTACCTAATTGTCATTGGTCAGGGGCCTGTTTTCCGATATGGACTTGACTTAAAGATTTTAAGATCGTCCGTCTTGGGATTCAGTCCCCGAGTTAAGCCTTGACTTAAAAACAATTGGCTATTAAACTGTAGGTCTTTCGAGGTTAGGCCGGAGGCTTATGCATTCCTGCCTTTAGATGTTTTCAGTCAATCATCTAGGGTCATGTTTTGAATTAGACTGTAGGATTTCTTTCGCTACTTTAGCTAACCATTCCGGGCTCAGTCCTTGAGCTGGGTTGCGGCTCGGGCTCATCGACCCTTTAGGTTTTGGATTAGCCTATAGGCTTCGTGCGCTGGCTTCAAGGCTCTTAGGCGATTTTAGTTATCCATTACTAGCTCAGTCCCCGAGCCGGGTTGCAGCTCGGGCTCATCGACCCTTTAGGTTTTGGATAAGCCTGTAGGCTTCGTGCGCTGGCTTCAAGGCTCTTAGGCGACTTTTAGTATGGCTACATTTTTGCGTTCATCCGACTCTTCGACGGTTTGGTAAGAACCTCGATGAGCAGTCGTTATGTGACGATAGGTGGGCACCTCGTAAAGGTTTGCTCTATGGCTGAACTTGCTTCAAAGCTTTTTCATTTTTAGAACCGTCATGAAAATGATCGAAGCTCTTTTGTTAATTTTGGTTTGCTCGTTGACGGTCGACAAAGCGACTTGAGTCTGCTATCTTTGCATTCAGGCTCTTAATTACAGGGCTAGTATAACCTTTAATTGGCCCATATGATCTTTGATGCCAGCCCTTAGGCTCCGATGTATTTTCTCTTAGGCGTTTTTAGTTTAACCTGTCCCGGGTTTTGTCTTCGAGTCGGGTTTCGGCTCGAGGATATCCACCCTCGGGTTTCTTTCGAGTTAATTTGGACCGATCTTTATCATGGCTATATTTTCTATTTCTTAGAGATTTATTTGGAAATTGTTTGTGTTCACCCGACTCTTTGACAGCCCAAAAGAACCTCGATTATGAATTGTGACAAATGGGTGCCTGGGGAGGCTTTTCCCTATGAACCGACATGAAAATGTTCGAATATTTTTCTTTTTTACGAGTCGACATGAAAATGCTCGAAACTCCTTTTTACGAGTTGTCATGAAAATGTTCGAAACTCTTTCTTTTTTGTGAGTCGACATGAAAATGTTCAAAACTCTTTCTTTATTACAAGTCGACATGAAAATGTTCAAAGCTCTCTCTTTCGAGCCGACATGAAAATGTTCGAAGCTCTTTCTGCTTACACTAAAGGTAGCATTATTTTAACCGGTTCTTTGAGAAATAATTTCGGAGGATTTAATTATGTGGCGATGTCAGGCGTCCCTGAGTCGCGTTAATTTTGTCGTAGCCTTATCGATTGAAGTCGTTCGTGTCTGGCCATGGCCTTTAATCCCGAGTATCATGTCCTCGGCATCTATATTCGGGGGTATGACTTTTTAGGGGTCTTACAAGTTCGAACATATAGCCTTGGCTTTGAAGTCAGGATTGTATGATTTGGGCATGCCCTACTTGAAGTTTTATAGCTTCGAGTGCCCCCAAGGTTACTCAGTTGGGATCTTACTACCTCGGATTTCGATAACTTGATGAAAATCCCCGAGACAACGTTGGGGCTTCCCCTTAAAATGACAACTTCTTTGAATCGCATATTATTTTTACGGAAAAAATATTCCTTTGATTGCTTGGTATAAGTATACATGTTTTCTTTGTTGAGGGTTCGTCCGTTTTTATACGGACACGCTTCGTTCGACCGTTTGGCCCAGTATACAGTTTTTCTCTTGGAATCCCTCCTCGGCTTTCTTGGACTCATTCGAGAAGATGACCACTCGGGGTGATTCTCCATAGTATTTGAGGCTGATTGGAGTGAAGTCTCGGATACTTCTTTAATCTTTCCCCAGGAAGAATATAGATGTTGCCTCGTTAAAAGCTTTGCCGGCAAAACCCTTTTGGAACAAAAAATCTGTCCGAAGGAAAAGTGTGCAATGCATGCTTTAAAACCTGAGGTCTTCGAGCCATAAGATGCATCGCTTCCCCTTTGCCGGATACCTGCATTCAAGTTAGCACGAAGTTTAAATGAACAAAAAAGGGGATAGGCGTACCTTGGCAGTGGTGGCGTTCCGGCTTTGGCTATGCGTCGTCTTTGTTTGCCTGTTCTATGGACTCGGTACGGTCCTTCACTTAAGAGTTCGGAAGCGGTTGGGGGTGTGGCCTCTTATCGCTGTTTGGCCGCCTGTTTGTCCCCCGATTCTTTTGACTCAGAGGACGTCGTCGCTGGTGCCACGTTGTGTAACACGAACATTTCTTTCGCTGCGTGCTGCTCCCCGTATACCGTCTTTGTTTCCTCCTTCGATGGGAACTTCATCATTTGATGGAGAATCAACGGTACTGCTCTCATGGAGTGTATCCACGGCCTTCCGAGCAAGGCGTTGTATCCCATGTCACTGTCAATGACATGAAATTTGGTGTTTTGGATCGTACCAACCTTATTGACCGGGAGGGTAATTTCTCCCTTTGCTGTCTCGCTTGCCTTGTTGAATCCGTTTAGAACTCTAGTGGCAGACACTATCTGTTCGAGCAACCCGAGCTGCTCCACTACCCTTGACCTGATTATGTTGGCCGAGCTACCTTGATCTACAAGTACACGTTTAATTTGAAATGTATTTAAAATAAAAGAGATTATCAGAGCATCGTTGTGAGGCTGAGACAATGTTTTGATGTCCTCGTCACTGAATGTGAGGGTGTCCTCGGGTATGTACCCTCGAGTCCGTTTTTACCTAGTGATGGATATCTTTGTTCGTTTGAGGATCGGCTCTTGTGGGATGTCGATCCCTCCCATGATCATGTGGATGACATGTTGCAGCTCCCCTGTATCATTCTTCTAGTTCGCCTCTCTTTCCCGAATTTGAGTTATAGCTCGGTCACTGAGGAACTCCCAGAGATGCCCCATTGTTGATTAACCGATCTACTTCTTCTCTAAGCTGCCTACAATCTTCGGTCCTATGGCCTTGTGTGTTGTGGAATTCGCACACTAGGTTGTGATTTCTTTGTGACGGGTCTGACAATATGGGCTTCGGCTATACAGTGTCCTTGATTTTGCTTATAGTTGGCACGATGTCTGAAGCATCGACATTGAAGTTGTATTCTGATAGCCGGGGTGCCTCTGTGGGTCCCATGGATCGGTCATAACCGACTTGGCTCACGAGTCCCCGAGGGTTATGACCACGGTCTACCCTCCGATCATTACAGTTTATATTTTGCCTGGGAGCGTGTCTTCGATCCTCAACGTACGGTTTGTACCTTTCCTTGCTAATTCTCGGTTCCTTTGTCATGAGCCTGTTAGGGTACACCGAACCCGAAGGGGCTCCCAACTGGTCGTCTTCGACCCTGATCTTTGACTGATATCAATTGTGAAGATCCGCCCAAGTGACAACAAGATATCCAACCAAGATTTGTTTCAGCTGCTTCAAAGCTATCGAGCTTCGTTCGTTCAGGCCCTAAGTGAAGGCCTTTACCGCCCAATCATCGGATATTGGCAGCAACTACATCCGCTCCATTGGGAAGCGAGATACGAACTCCCGCAGCATCTCGCTTTCCCTATGCTTTATTTTGAAGACGTCTGACTTCTTGGTTGTAACTTTGATGGCCCCGGCGTGCGCCTTTATAAAGGAATCTGCTAGCATGGCAAATGAGTCTATCGAATTGGGGGTATGGTTGTGGTACCACATCATGGACCCTTTTGACAGTGTTTCTCCAAACTGTTTTAACAGGGCAGATTCGATCTCGTCCTCCTTTAAGTCGTTCCCCTTCACGGCACAAGTGTACGCGGTGATGTGCTCGTTGGTGTTTGAAGTCTCGTTGTATTTTGACAAGTCGGACATCCTGAATTTTTTCGGGATGGCCTTTGCACGAATATTTTCGAATCCACGCCCTTCAAGATCGGAGGTGCGCCCGAAATTTGGTCGACCCTGGTGTTGTAGGTCTCCACATTTTTGTCGGTTGCTTTTATCCTCTTTTCCCCCGATTCGATTCTCTTGGTGAGGTCCTCGAGCATTTTTATGATGGTTGGGTCGGTTGCCGACCCTTAGTTCCTTGATCTCTCCAGAACCTACTCGACTCGAGGACCCGCTCGTGGAGCTATGGTGCTTGGAGTCTTTTGTTGACTCTGTAGTTGAGCGATCGCCAACTATTGTGCATGTAATATTTCGAAAATGTCCTGAAGGCTGACCTGCATTTCTTCCTGAATCGTGGTGTTCTGAACCTCCTGTTCACCCGCAGGGTGCGTATCATCGTTGGTGCGAAAATTGACGTCGATGCGTTGAGCGTCGTGAAAAACAATACCCATTGGATTAGGGTTTGGAACACCCTCAAGGTTTTGTGGTCGTGCGCCAGCACCTAAAACAGCCGCACTATTTTCTCCATGGTCTTTGAAGCCGTTGTTCTCGCGTGCGTTTACTGAGTTAGACATTCTGACCTGAAACCAAAGATTGTTTGGGCAAGACAAAGTGTGATAGATAACTTGTTTTTTCAGCGGACTAGAACTAAAACAATCACTATTATTTTTAGCCCCACGGTGGGCGCCAAACTGTTTACCAGGAAAATAGTAACTACAATTATATTTGATTAAGTGGTTCTAAAAATGTGTGATTTATCTTAGTACTAGTTATTAAGCAGTTGAAGCTAGGTGTGTTAGGACAGAATGGAGTAAAAGCAATTAGAAACTCGAAGAAAAGCAAACCAAAACGACTTAGCTCGAAGGTTCAACACTGGCCTCGAGGGTCCTCAGGGTCGAGGCTCGGGGCTATCGCTAGATGATCGATGGAGTTGTAACTAGCTTACAGGCTTTGGGATATGCTATGTATGATCAATAATGAGCTATAAACAAAGAACACTTAATGAAAAGTAATAAATGTGAGTAAATGAGCTAGTAGAGAGATATAGAGAATGTTAAAGCAAAGCAGAGAATGTTCTTGTGTCTTGTATTCAATAATAATGTGTATTTTGTCCTTACAAAATGGCTAGGTTCCCCTTTATAAGGAGGGAGAATCCCAATATAGCACATTGATATTTATTACAAAGATCCTGATGGATTTGGCTAGTTAATGTCTAAGTACGAAATCGTACCTCGTCGCAGAACTGTCCGCCTTAAACTTCGTGTCATTTCCTATGTTGATTCGGGGCCCGTATTCTTTTTGGTTGAAAGTAGGACGGGATTCGAGGTCGTACCCCGAGCTATACTTGATATCTCACACGAACAAGCCATTATAATAAACATAAAATTGGCCTCCCCAATTTTAGCCGTACACACAGTGCTTACCCTTATGCGGATAGAGAGGAAGGGCTTAGCCTCATGCAAGATTGAGACAGATCTTAGGCTCATGCAAAACTTCGGGACAGGGCTTAGTCCCATGCATATTAAAGGCAGAGCTTAGCCTTATGCAAATTTGGAGGCAAGGCTTATCCTCATGCAAGATTTGGGACAGGCTTAGTCCCATGCGAGTAGAACAAATATCAGATGATAAAAGAGTATTTTTTAGCTGGAAATGGATTCAGTATCATTGTTGTATGAAGGTTGTGATTTTGAGGCGTGCATATTCCTTCTTCCTGCATTTAAAGAAACATTGTGAGTTCTGTAGGGGGCGATGTCGGCCCGTGCCTCCGTTTGCTTTACTTGCTTTGCTTGGTCTGAAGATCCTGTTCAAATCATTGGGGGTAGCGTTTGCTCAATAGAGTTATTTCAAAAGCAAGCATGCAGAGTTTTCAAAGACGTAGTAAAAATATGTATTTTTTTAGAAATTGGTTGGATGACCTAGTGACTGTGACACGGTCCGAGAAATTGTGACTTCTCTTGTTGTATAATTTTGAGGTTCCTCCTCAAAATTCTGCCCCAGTTAAATGAACAAACATTTCTGACTGTTGTTTATGCTGCGATCGGCTAAACTTGCTTCATAAGTTTGAGGGTCCTCCTTAAAATTCTGCCCCAGTTTCTGATTGTGGGGGGAAATAGAAATTTTATTGAATTGTGACCGAACCCACATGGATGCCTATATATCCCCTCTTAAACAGGAATCAGGTCGAGCGTAGTTCAATTTACATCACATGCGGTAAACATAAAAAGTTACACATAATATCGCTTGACTGCATCTGAATTGATTGGTTTCGGCCGGAATTCCCCATCCATTTCTGGAAGTATGAGGGCTCCCCCTGTCAATACTCTGTGAACCATGTAAGGACTTTGCCAAGTGGGAGAGAATTCCCTTTGGCTTCATCCTAATGCAGAAATATCTTCTTCAACACCAACTGCCTCGATGTGAACTGTCTCGTCTTGACTCTTTTGTTGAAGGCTCTGGACATCCTGTTCTGATAAAGTTGTCAGTGACATATTGCATTCATCCTCTTTCCGTCCATTAGGGCCAGCTTCTCATAACGGCTCTTTATCCATTATGCGTCGCTATGCTCAGCTTCTTGTATGATTCTCAAAGACGGAATCTCTACTTTGGCGAGAATAACAACTTTAGTACCATAAACCAGCAAATAGGGTGTTGCCCTGGTTGATGTGCGGACTGTGGTACGCTATCCCAGTAAGGCTAATGGTAGTTTCTCGTGCCACTGTTTGTGATTTTCTACCATTTTCCTTAGTATGTTCTAAATGTTGTTGGCGGCTTCTACAACTCCATTCATTTGAGGTCTGTATGATGTGTAATTATTGTGCTTGATTTTGAAAGTCTCGCACATGGATTTTATCATATCACTATTGAGATTGGCGGCATTGTCAGTGATGATGGACTCTGGAACTCCGAACCGACAAACAATCCGGTCACGGATAAAATTCGCAATGACTTTCTTAGTCACTACTTTGTAAGATGCTACTTCGAACCATTTGGTGAAATAATCAATAGCTACCAGAATGAAACGGTGCCCATTTGAGGCGGTGGGCTCGATTGGACCAATGACATTCATTCCCCAAGCGTCAAATGTCCAAGATGAGCTCGTTGCATTGAGCTCATTTAGTGGTACTTTTATCATATATGCATGCACTTGACATTTGTAGCACTTTTGAACATACCGGATGCAATCTGTCTCCATGATCATCCAGAAAAAGCTGGTCCTAAGTATCTTCTTGGCCAAGACAAAGCCATTCATATGCGGGCCGCAGGTCCGCCATGTATCTCTTCAAGGCGCTTAGAAGCTTCCTTTGCGTGGACACACCTCAATAGTCCCAAATCAAGAGCTCTTCTATATAGGGTTCCTCCGCTATGGAAGAAATTGTGGGACAACCTCTGAAGCGTGCGTTTCTGAGTATGGTTTGCACGTTCTGGGTATTCTCCTTTTGTCAGATATTCTTTGATGTCGTGGAACTAAGATGTCCCGTCTATTTCTTCTTCAACATGAGCACAATATGCCGGCTGACTATGAATCCTTACTGGGATGGGATCGATGAATTTCTTGTCTGGATGTTGTATCATTGATGACAAAGTTGTCAATGAATCGGCGAGCTCATTCTGAATCCTGGGAACATGCCGAAACTCTATTTTCTCACACCTTTTCTTCAATTCCTGCAAATGGTGCAGATATGGCAATATCTTAGAATTCTTGGTGGCCCATTCTCCTTGTACCTGGTGCATAAGCAAATCTGAATCACTGATTACCAGCAGCTCCTGAATATTCATGTCGATGGCCATGTTTTGTCCTAGTATGCAAGATTCATATTCCTCCATGTTGTTAGTGTAGGAAAATCTGAGGTTTGCAGTCACCAGATAATGTTGGCCAGTTTCCGATTCCAAGAAAAATCCATTGCCGACTCCTTTGAAGTTCGCCGCTCCATCAAAGAATATTCTCTAACTGTCATAGGATTCAGTAATGTCTTCTCCTACAAATAGTACCTATTCATCGGGAAAATACATTTTCAGGGGTTCGTATTCTCCTTCCACAAGGTTTTCAGCAAGATGATCTGCCAGTGCCTGTCCATTGACTGCTTTCTAAGTAACATAAATAATGTCCGACTCGCTCAACAAGATTTTCCACATAGCCATCTTACTAGTGGGAATATGTTTTTGAAAGATATACTTCAAAGGATCAATTCTCGATACGAAGTATGTTGTGTAGGCACAGAAGTAATGCCTCAGCTTCTGAGTTATCCAGGTCAGAGCACAATAGGTGCATTCCAGCAGAGACTACCGTGCTTCATACGGAGTAAACTTCTTGCTCAGGTAATAGATAGCATGTTCCTTTCTCCCTGTCTCGTCGTGATGCCCTAAAACACAACTGAAAGCTCCATCTTGTCAAAAGATCTTTGACAATCCTCGGTCCAACTGGTCACAGCGTCCTTCTTCAACATCTTGAAAATTGGCTCACATATAACTGTGGACTGGGCTATGAAATGACTAATGTAGTTTAGACGTCCTAGAAAACTCATTACATCCTTCTTACTCTTTTGCGGTGGTATCTCTTTGATGGCTTTGAATTTTGACGGATCCAATTCTATCCCTCGACGGCTGACGATGAATCCCAGTAACTTTCTGGCAGGAACCCCGAATGCACAGTTTGCGGGGTTTAACTTCATGTTGTACTTCTGCAATCTATCGAAGAATTTCCTCAGGTCCATTATATGATCTGTGGTTTTATTTGATTTAATGATGACATCGTCCACATACACCTCAATCTCCTAATGTCTTATGTCATGAAAGATAGTAGTCATGGCCCTCATGTAGGTGGCCCCAACATTCTTTGGGCCAAACGAAATCATCTTATAACAATACACCCCCATGGTGTAATGAAAGTGATTTTCTCAGCGTCCTCTTCGTCCATCCAAATATGATGGTACCCGGCGAAGCAATCTACAAAGGACTGGAGTTCATGTTTGGCACAATTGTCAATTAAGATGTGTATCTTTGGAAGTGGGAAATCATCCTTTGGGTTGGCTCAATTGAGATCCCGATAGTCGACACAGACTCTGACCTTCCCATCCTTCTTCGGAACTGGCACGATGTTGGCTAGCCTAGTTGGGTATTCAACCACCCTGAGGACCTTTGCCTTGATTTTCTTGGTAACCTCCACTTTGATTTTCAGACTCATAACAGGCTTGAATTTCCTGAGTTTCTGCTTCACTGGAAGACACATTGGGTTTATGGGCAACATATGAGCCATTACAGATGTACTTAACCCGTTCATATCATCATATGACCATGCAAAGATGTCCTCATACTCTTTCAAAAACTGTGTGTACTTTTCTTTTTTTGACGGCGACAAGTGAATGGTGATGTGAGTCTCCTTGACAGTTTCGGAATCTCCCAAGTTGATTATTTCAGTCCCGTCTAGGTTGAACTTAGGCTTGTTCTCAAAGTCCTCTACTTCTCTGAAGATTTCCTCAGGTATGTCATCCTCTTCTTCTGGATCACTATCCTTTTGTTGCATTGCATCATTTCATGTCACAGTTGTTGGTTCATCGAGATAGGAAATAGTAATGCTGTATAGATAAAGATATGAGAGAAAAGTGGTTTTCTCTCATATGCAAAAGTGTCAAACAAATGCGATTTTCTATAATTAAAACAACGTTTTGGAATATTGGAAATATTGTTTAAACAAAAATGCAAAAAGGGAAATCATCATTTTTTCTGATAAAGTAGAATAAATAATGATGTTCTGCCTTGCTACCCCAGGATGCGTCGGGCCATGGATGGTCTGACAGTCCAATTCTTGAGGAATTATCCTTTATCCATGGCTTGGATGGTAGGGCCTTCCTCATTCTCCTCAAAAATTACACAGCAATCCATGTCATCATCTTCTAGGAACAGGTTCCTCAAGGCGGCCAATGCTTCTTCCTCCTCTGATCCCCATATGATGGCAGTCTGTTGGAAAGTCTGACTCAGGTGCGATATAGGCTGCTCAAGTGGATAGTACGGACCATGCCATGGCAGTGACTAGTCTTGATAGTCCTGCCAGGTGTATTGATATCCCAGCCTGAAAGTGGTACCATGGCGCTTTGGCTGTATAGGCTTAGAGATACCCTGACGATTCTTACCAAGACCCTTATCAGGCTCATACCTTCTCCAGTTCATCATGCTTGCTACCTTTCAATCCCACCACTTACCTTTGTCGATCGCATTGACCTGCTCTATATGATGGTAGGTCTCTACACCCATTTTTCTTCTATTTTCAACTGCCGGGATGGCCTGACGGATATAAATAGGGTTGCTCCCATATCCATGGATAATTACTTCTTGGTGGTTCCACTCGAACTTCACTGCCTGATGCAAAGTTGATGTTACAGCCCTAGCGACATGTATCCATGGTCGTCACAACAACAGATTATATGATGCGGATATATCCAGTACATGGAACTCGACATCAAACCAGGTAGACCCCATCTGTAGACAAAGATTGATCTCTCCAATGGTAGCTCACTGAGACCCGTCAAATTCCTTCACATTCATAGTCCCTTCTCTTATTTCATACAGGACTTTGCCCAACCTCTTCAGTGTTGTCAATGGGCAAACATTGAGACTGGGATCCCCCATCGATCAGACCTCTGGCAATGAAATTGTCTTCACATTGCACTGTAATGTGTAGTGCCCTGTTATGATTTAAACCCTTGGGTGGCAGCTCGTCCTCGTGGAAGGTGATTTTGTGGCTTTCTAGTACCTGCCCAACCATGTTGGCCACCAGTGATGTTGTTAGGTATATATGATTCACTCAACACTTTTAAGAGAACATTCATGTGTGCTTCTGAATTCTGTAGCAGCGACATGATAGATATCTGAGTAGGAGTCTTGTTCAAATGATCGATGACTGAATACTCCCTCGCTTGCACTTTCCTCCAAAGGTGATTTGGGCCTGTATCAATAACGGGTGGTCTATTGTAGTCCTGGTTACTCAATTCCCCCAAATTCTATGGTGTATAGACTCTTCCCGTTCTGTTCATCCCTTGCGAAGCGCCGGATTCTTCTATTTTGGTCTTTCCTCTTCTTCTAGCTTCGGCCACATAATCCCAGGGTACAGCCTTGGTGTGAAAAGGCGATGCGGTTGATACTGTCACTGTAAATGTTGTGGCTACTTCCACCTCGAATGGAAGATGTGCAGCTGCGGGGGGTGTTATCTCAACTTCAAATTAAACTGATGTAGTTAACTCAACCTCCACTGGCGGTTGTATCTGTACTATGATAGGATAGAGCGTGATTGCGGGTTTCTGAGGATCGTCACCCTCCTTGATAAGTCCAATTGATCCCTCGGGATCCCATTCCTCATCCGTGTCTATCACATTGATACCTTCACCCCTATGATCTGGGAGGGGTTTGTTGCAGACGTTGGGTGTAGCATCCTTTGCCTGGATGACCTTATTATCAATCAAGGTCTGGATCTTATCCTTTAGTGTTAGGCACTCCTCAATGGTGTGCCCTTTCATGTCAGAATGATATGCACATTTATTATTTGGGTTGACCCATTGGGATGAGCTTTCCATGTCCACAGTAGGGATAGGAGTGACGTAACGAGAAGCATCATACAGCTGGTTAATGGGTTCAGCAAGTGAAATGTATTGTTTGGGTGGTCTGCGGTCAAAGTTAGGTCGGGGTCTTGGGTAGTTTGGATGAGTTGGAGGTGACTGAAACTGAGATTGTTAGGAATTATATGTGTGATAAGAGTGGCAGGTTGGGAATATCTGGGAGGTGATGATTGATATGTAGGTGGAGGTGCTTGGTGTGTAAGTGGGGAGGTCTGATATACAAGTGAAGTTTTGGGTCCTTGGGCGACCATGATTGTTCCTGCATCCTTCTTCTTCGATATACGCCATGACTGCAATGCTTTATTCATGGATTGAAGTGCTTCAAAGTTTGTCACCATACCGCTTTTAATACCATCTTCAATCCTTTCTCCGAGTTTGATGATATCGGAGAACTTATGAATTTCAATAACCATCAATCTTTCATAGTACTGCGGATCCTGTGCTCTGACGAAGAACTTGTTCATATGTTCCTCGTCCAATGTCGGCCTGACTTTGGCTGCTTCTGACCTCCAACGAGTAGCATACTCGCAGAAGGTCTCATTAGTCTTTTTCTTTAAGTTTTGGATGTAGAAGACATCCGGCGCATTCTCTGTGTTAAACCTGAATCTGTCCATGAAGTAAGATGCCCTACTTACCCAGTTGTCCCACTTCTTAGGATCCTGGCTGATGTGCCATGACAAAGCATCTCATGTAAGACTCCTCATGAAAAGCTTCATTTAGATCCTTTAATCCTTTTCGACCCTTACAATCTTGTCACAATAAGTCCTCAGATGAACCCTGGGATCACCTGTTCCGTCAAACATTTCAAACTTGGGAGGTTTGTAACCCTCCTGCAGTTCTGCATCTGGCTGTATGCATAAGTCTTCATAGTTCAGACCTTTCTTGGCCTCCTTCAACGCCTTGAACCCGACTTGTCAACTTCTTGAGTTCTTCAGCCAGGTTCTTAATGAGCAGTTCATTCTCAGCAGATTCTGGTGCATAGGATATGGGTTGAGTCGAATGAGGTAGGGTCTCCACGTATATAGGGTTGTTTTGGTGACCGGGAGTTTTGATATAATGGTGATCGTTTGTGGAGCTTTGGTGTACGGGAATGATTATTGGAATATTTTGTGGACTATGGTATTTTGTGGATGGATAATTTGATTTTGTGGTGAGGTCGTATAATGGTGAGGTGCAGGAGGATTCTGTGGGCGCTTGTTGTGTGTGTTTTGAGGTGGTGCGGGGTTCTGGGTTTTTTCATGGTTGATGTCTAGGACACTAAGTGTGAAGGATAAGTTTGCTAAATTCCGGACCTGCTCGAGCGCACCCTGGAGTTCCAGTATTCTTTGTTCAAGCCGTGAAACTGCATCATTTGGGGCTTGAGTACCCCGACCATCTGAAGCTTCTGCATGTTCAACATGTGTATTGTTTTCTTTTCTAGGGTCGTTCAAATCATCCATCTTTGATATTCCTTTTCCTTTTGGTAGACTAGGAGGAGGAGAAGGTGGAGGGCCCCTAGATCTTGTGTGATAAGTTGATGGTGCCAGTATGCACGAACCAACCTTTGGGGAATGGGAATAATCAAAAGGAAAGAAAGAAAACAAAAGGTAGCCAAATCAGTAAAAGTTCTAAAAAGAGTATTTGCGGTATTTAAACACATATTGCAGAAATGTAAATTCGCGTCCTAATTTGGGAGCCTCATTGTGCCGGAGGTAGGCCTAGCGACAAGTTGATTTGGAGAACTTAGACGCCGATAAATACCTCATTTCATTAATATACAAATGGACTAATCCTAAAATGACACTAAGATAATAAAATACAAGTCACTATTGGCACTTGGCCTTATTACATTTCAGAAAAGCAAATAAATCTAATCTATTTGGTCCCAGAAGGACCTTCTCCCGGCTTGTTCCTCTTAGCTCCATCGATCAGGTTCCCCAATTTGGGCAGGCCCAACAACAGGTAGGATCTTGCTAAATGTCCTCCCTCGCTTCCTTCAACATCCTAGCAGTTGTCGATCCTCTTGATTATCTTTCCCTCCAAATCCATCAGACCCTGCTCCAGATATTCTAACCTTTCATTGGAGGAGAAAGCCATCTCCGTCCATTAATTTATCAATCTCATGTTTGTCTCGTGTATCTCCAGATGTTCAGCCTCAAAGTTGTGAATCCTCTTGCGAAATTTGTTGTATTTGACTTGGGTCTCAGCATCCTCATCTATGACCCTGTTTGCCCGACCGGTTCCTGGTTTCACTATCCTGTCTAGGCTATCCTCTAACCATGCCGGGTAAAAGGGTCCATACCCTACATGATACCTATCTGGATCAATGGCATTCTTCTCCACAATGATCTTGCAGTGCCACATATGCTGAGCTTGGCACCTGTAGCGTATGTCATCATCCTGAAAATCTGCTCGAAAATGACTCATCTTTGCAACTCGTGGTACGACCAGCTTCCTGCCTGCTTCTCTTATTACCCTGATGGGAACATAAGGGTATATACCCCTTAACTCGATCAACACTAGATGAGGAGCGTCCCTAGACCTGATGATGAACTCGTCAGTAGGGAACCATTCAAACATCCACTGGACTTTCTCTTCAGTCAAATTTTCAAAGAATTCCACCCATTCCTTAGCACTCTCCGGTTGAGCAAACCTGTCCGGAGTATGAGTCATATGTTTAGGGAGATGGAAGGCAATATGATCATTCCACGCCCTTCATGGAAACTCCTGGCGATATTGATCCTTTTGGAGATGCTCCAATAACCAGAGCTGCAGCAACAGATTGCATTCCTCGAAATGCTTGGACCCTTCTGGCAGCGGTCCAAAGCCCGGTAGGTGTCAGCTAGAATCATAGGGACTATGGTGTATGTTTGTTCCTCGATTCCTTGCATTAAGGTCTCGCTGACCATAGCCAGTCTAGTGTGTTCTTTCTCCTTTCATTGGGAACATAATCATACCCAAGAAGCAAACAATGAACACAAAAACTCTGTGGTGAATGTGACCCAAAGAGGTGATGGAAAACTCATCATGGAACATACGGTAGGATTTTCTATGACCGTATCTCTCGTACAAATAGTCAAAGGGTATATAAGACTTATTCAAACACTCCAGATCAGCGTTCTTCTTTAGACCCATCATCTTTAGAAACCCTTTACCAGTGCAATTTTCCGGTACCAATAGCCCAGAGAAGGGAGCAGGGGTTGGGCACATAGGAATCCTGAATTAGGAACACACAAAAATAGGGTGAGAGGGAAAGCATATTGAGTAACAGGGACATAGAGCAGGAAGAGGTAGGTTGACATTTTGCAACAACTAGGTTCCATAACACTCATTAGGACATAGTCTACTGATTTAGGGTCTTAAACAGGAAACATATAAGTCTAACTGCCATACCTAATGATAGAAGTAATCACACTGACCTAAAGCAATAGACAGGAAAGCATAGAAGTTTAATGTAGGAGTAGTCATGCTAATCAATTCACAAAGAGGACAGGGATTTAACTCCACAGAATTGGTCACACCAATTGAGGTCCATGGACAGCAGAGATAAGAGTCTCAACGCATGAGTGAGCATGTTGGTTTAAAGCAATAAAGAGGAAAGGATTGAAGCTTAAACATAGAAATAGACATGCTGATTAAGCAATAAACGGGACAGAAATAGAGTTAAACATAGTAGTAAACATGCTAATTGAAATACAATAGAGGCATGGATTCAACAGAAGTAAAGCAACAGATGAAAGAGCACGTAGGTTCAAGCTTCATAGTATAATAAATGACATTAGGAATAGAAACATACCAGTTAAAGGAAGCAAACAGAAGGTGAAAGTAAGCAGGATTCAATGGTCTAGCCTTGGCTTTTAGCCGGCTAGACAGTATAGTAAACACAAGTAGCAAAGAGATGAGAGCAAAGTGTGTGAGTGTGTTTGTGAACTATTGTTCGTGTTTGAAGAATCAGAATGAGAGTGTATATATAGCACTTAGGGAGGAAAAAAAATAAGGTAAAAAATAATTTAGAGTTCACAAATAAGGCAAGTAAATATAATCAATCAGTTAATTGGGGCTAATCCCACCTAATTTGCACAAATAGAATCCGGGAAGGTTACATTAGCACAAGGGGAATCAATTACCAGCCCTGATTGGGACTCAAATAAGGTAAACAAGTCACTTATTGACCATAAATTAACTAATTAGTCGGAATAAGGCAAGTAATATCAATAAAGGTCACAAATAAGGAAAGTAAGTAAAAATCCCAGAAAATACTGATTTTAACAGGAGAAAATTGTTCGAATCCCTAGTAGAAATCAATCTGTCTTTTGGGTTGACAGGAATAAACAAATAACGGAAGAAAACTTAAAGAAATACGTGTAATAACAAAACAAGACCTAGGGTTTAAGTATATACACGGAAGTCAACCAAACCACTAAATAAATAATTAGATTTACACTTGAAAGTTAGAAAAACCTTTTAGAGAAACTTAGGATGAACCCTAATTTGACAATAAAGTAAATGGAATCGAAATAGTTAACCAAAACAGAAGATTTTTTAGGGAAAGTACCAAATAACACTCGAATCGCTTCAGATCTACAAATATTTGAACAAATTCAAGTAGTCTTAAAGCTAGGGTTTTCAAAAAAACAAAGGAGATGAAAGAAATTCGGTCAAAAGCCATAGATTCGAACTAAAAATAGGAGGAAATCAGTACTCACAAACGAAAATGTCCATACACAGGCTTGCAAACAAGTTTCGGACAAATATCAAGCTGAATCTCTTTGAGATTCCCTTAGGAATCCATGTAATCAAGCAACCAGAAGGTGTATGAGGCCGGTAAGGGCCGAAAAATATACAGAAACTCCATAGATGGAAGTTTTGCCGGTGATGGTGATTAGGGTTTAGGGAATGGTTGAGAGAGAATGGAGGGGGTAGGGGGGGAATGTGACGGCGTAAGGAAAGGGGAATGGGGTTTTTTTTTTTTTTTAGTAATCCGCTAGGCGAGGCCTAGGGCTAGTTTTTTATTTATAAAGGCAAAAAATAACAAAGCGTCTGTGTTGTCCTACTATAAGTAGGACTATAAAATATGAAATTACATAACTCCTATTATCAAAATTGGGCTTGATGACCCCAATAATGATATCACAAAATGAAACGCTACTAGCGTTATCTAAAAAGTTAAAAAATAAAACTAGCCTAGATAAATGATGATAGAGCCCAAGGAAACCATGTATCCGCTGGTGAATAGTCATATTGCGTGTGTTGCCTAGCCATCTTGCTATTGCTGAATAGTCCATGAAGAGCCTGCCTAAGTAGGCCAATAATCTGCTGCCAACCTTACTGCCCAGTAGCTCAAAGTTGAGTGTACTGCCCATCTTTGCACCCATATTTTGCTTGTGAACCATTTATGTATCCATGTGTTATCTCCATGAGTGTATTCCCTGTACATCCTAGTTGCCGTAACTGCTGAGTATTGTGTCCCGTTATCTCTCCATGTATCCAAAAATCCTTCTGCAAACTGCTGCCTCGAACTAGCATACCTTGCATTCTGATCATTATGTATGATTGCCCATGTCGTTTGTAGTAGTGTCCATCTGCTGTATCGTGTGTATTGTACCTGTCTATGCTTCCTGTATATCCACATATGTGTTTGTGTTGAGAACCTTGTAATAATCCATTTGGAACCATTGCAAAATCTTAATGGAAATTGCTTCCTCGACGCATTCCACCAGCTGCCTATATGACAGCTGACCATCTCTTGTATTTCCTGTTTCGCGCGACATAATAGGTGATAATATCCAATGCTTGACAAATGAGGTGTGGACCTCCTGATGCACTTCATCTCCTCTATGTTATGCTTGACAGATGAGGTATTACCCTCCTGATGAACTTCAATGTTGTTTCCTATCCATGCTGCTGCTCTCTTATGATCGAACAACCTGCGTACAAAGATTAGCAAAGCAGTCTTCTCTTCCTTTATGTCTATTCCTCCTTGTGACTTCCTCTCAGTGGATTGAGTGCTATGCACTGATACCACCACTAGAAATTTCATCAACAAGTAAGGTATAGACATAGTTGTACCTTTCCTCTTTTTCCATTCCTTCTTCTGACAGATTTTCCATCTTGTTTGTATCTCCCCTGACTCCCTGTACCCCTTTGATACACAATTCCTCCTCCGTGTCTCCATTCTTGTTGCCCAATTCTCTTGGATGTTCTGGGCAAACTTATACAATGCTGCTTATGAACTTTGAAACTCATTTTAAACCTCCATTCTTCTCCAGTTGTTAGGAACATGTTCCCAATTCGATTCAATATATTGGACAGCCAATTATGTTCCTTACTTCCTCCATTCTCCCATATATTTTTGTGCCCAATTCTCCCTATGCTATGTTCTTTTTGCTGTAGCTCTAATTCATCCTTGATTTGCATTGTGTGTAGTGCAAGAAAGATGTTGACTTCCAGTTGCAAGACCATCCATGCTACTGCATTGTAACATTTCAGCAACTCACACACCTTCTCCTTCATGTCTATACCTGATTGTGATTGCTTCTCAATGGATTGAGTGCAAAGCACTGATACCACCACCCGAGATTTCATCGACAACGGCATAGACATTCGAGTTGTACCTGCAAAAAAGAAAACTATGTTAGAAAAACTGTGATTCATCACACTCTCCATCCAAAGACTTTGAGTGTGATGATCAGCTTTGTACTTTCTTTCGTGCTCCTGTTTCTTGCTTTGTCGCATCATTTTTATTCTCAATTCCTTGCTACCCCATGCTGCCCAATTCGATTTAACATTCTGGGCAGCTTCTCTATCTTTGCATCCTTTCCATTGATATGTTCCTTCCAGTGTCTTTTCACTTGTAAAATGTTGTGCTCATTTCTCTTAGACATCTTGGGCATTGATATGACGCTTTCTACTAGTTTTCTATTACTCCCCAGCCTTGTTCTATTGCCCGATCTTAGTGTAGTTCTAATTTGAACCAAGATTAAGACCTGGGACAATAGAACACTCCACGAGAACCTCTGTCTTCCAGCTTTGGATCCAATGACTTCCTATGAGCTATGCTTGATTATTGGGTATTTAGCCTTCTGATGTTGTAATCCTATTCCTATCTGCACTGCTGTAAATTCTTGACAGCATATCTTACCCAACCTGCAGAGATTCAACCAAGCAGTCCTCTTCTCTTGTATGTCTATGTCTATTTTTGATTTCCTTTCAGTGGATTGTGTGCTGAGCACTAATACCACCACTTGAGAGTTCATCAACAAATGAGACATAGACATGTGAGCTGTACCTGCAAAAAAGAAAACCAAGTTAAGAAAACTGATGTCCTCCTTACTCTCCTTCCCAAGAATTTGAGTATGTTGAACATGTTTGCCAACTCCTTTCTGCTCCTGAGTCTTGTGTAGATGTTTGTTTC